>JAVTVY010041428.1:0-17707 GCA_036873755.1 Hanleya hanleyi | reverse complement strand
AGTGATCTTAGCTCCTTGCCCTTCTGAGCCCAGTACTGAGCAGTCCCGCGCAGAGAAGCACCAAAGTAAAGTATTTTCTTCGCAACGGAGTCGTCACCATGTTCAATTCTCTGCTTGAGATCTTCGGCAGTCATATGTTCATCTCTCAACTGCTGCTTGACAATGTAGCTCGTCTGGTCCAGTGCCCTGTTTCGCATTATCATGTTGTGCACAATGAACTTAAAAAAATTATGAGCTGCAAATCTTCCATCTTCATACCAGAGCAAGTGTTCAGCCCAGTCCGACATCGAATGACATGTTCGAGGTCGATTAATGTGAAAGTCACCTGTGCCATGCGGAAATAAGCATGGAAATGCCAGTGTAAAAAAATATTGGGACGTGAATTCTGAGACTGGTGATGTGTCTCGTTTTGGCCAAGGGATGGTTACAACCCCTGTTTTATTGACAGTGACATCCCCATGTTCTTCCCCGATTACTTCATTGACTGTGTTTTCTACCTGTTTACGGATATCTACGGTCGGCTCGGGTAAAAGCACACCTGACACTGTTTCCCCGTCATCGTCGTCATCAACAACAGGATCAACTTGATCTGGGGCAGGACCTTTATCATCGGTATGCTTGATGGTATTTGGGTCATATTCTATGGTGTGTATGAATATTTCTCCATCTAAAGGCAACTGGTGCAATCGTTCCTGACTGATAATAATATCCGAGTAAGCCGGATTGTTGGATTTCAACCATATAAGGGCTGATTGAACCAGATATCGCCTGACTTTAAATTCTCTACTGGTGTCATTTTTCCCCTCCTTACCCACTCTGATGATTTTTATTTCTGTTGGAAGTTTTGGAAATATTTTGGCTGGTTCATTGATTGCTTGAGGAAATGCAACACAGTGGCCATTTGCTGCAATTCCACCATGTTTCAACATGTGAACATTAATTGTAGGTGAAATCCTACAAATGAGCTGCTGTTCAATAAGGGTCAAGTTCTGCAGCTCTTGAGGAACAATTCCTGGGTTCATTTTGTTTTCACATTATCTTTGTCTTTGAAGCATTTTGCACATATGTTTTTTGCTTTAGTAGCCATCTTCATTTCAAGTCTACGTTCATGACAGATTTCACAGGATGTAAATGAATAGGACATTTGTTCAAGTTCAAAAGCCCGTATTGAATCCATGGCTTTGTTGAGTTGTTGATCAGTTGTTAATGGAGGAGCAGGGGGGAGTGTTTCTGTGTCTATGTGAGGTTCTAGTATTGCTCTTTTCTTATTGATTTTCCGTTCAATTTTGCGACTGCGTCGATGTTTTTCCAGTTTTGTTTCATTTTCTTTGGGGAAGTCATATGGAATTCCAAGACTTCTACATCTACTGTACAAGTCCGCCTCATCTTCACTTGGTATACATACATGTGGGTCTGTTGCAATGTTCTCTTGTGTTTTATCTACTGCTACCAACAGTGTTCTTGAAATTTCACAAGGATTTGAACACTGTTCATGTCCATTCATTTGTTCTTCAACAGGTACAGATTGTGTTGGTGATAAGCTATTGATGGGCACAGTAGATTTTGCTTTTAATTTCTTTTTTGATTTTCTCATTTCTTTTTGCTGCTTTCGTTTCTTTGTACAAGAATCAGAACCTCCAATTCCATGCTGCTGTTCAGTAGGTGGAACAACCAAGGGTATTGCACTACATGTATAGCTGGAGACAGTGTCCTTTTGGATTGGATCTTGGACTGGCCCATTGGACTCCCTCAAAAGTTGAAAATGATTGTTTTGTAGCAGTATTGTTATGGTATTTGAGGTGGTTTCATCTACAAGACATTCATCTTTGTTGTAGGTTATCTCGGTTGTTTTGGTTACTTTGTTGAACCGAGTACCTCTTAACCAAGTAACAATGTTGCATTCCAAAAGAAAAGATGCAACCTAGATTTCACAGGCAGTTGCCCATCCATTGCCCAGAACCATGTTGTTATAGTAAGCAGCTGGAGTTGGAGATTCCAAGTCATGGCATAATAATGCATAATCTTTCCAATCTTGCCAGTTGTTAAAAACTGTTTTACAGATAATATTTCTGTAGAAACTGTCCCTGCATATATCCCCATGAATAGCCAAGCTTATACAGTGGAAAACACAATTTCCGTCACCAGGTACATCAAGTACTTCAAAATTACTGCCACCAATCGTTATGGGTTTTTTGGACTGTTTATTGGACCAGTCATGGGTACAATCTTATTCGGTTTATCGGTAGATGGTGTCATTGAGGTAGTATGATTTTGAAGTTTGGAATATTGATGATCTAGTTGTATAGAAGAGCCTGAAGTTGGGATTTTCAAATTTCTTGTATTCGGGATTTCAATTTTGTTGGCATAACTATGATCATGGGGTGAGTTCTGGACTTGGACTTTAGTTTTCTTAGCATAATTATGATCCATTTTTCACCTATGTCTGTAAATGGTATGACAAATCTATGAAAATAAGATGTGAACTCTTGTCAGTTGTGTTAGCTAATAATTGTCCATCAACATAGAGCCAAGATTTATTTCAGAAATAAGTCGTAATGGTCCCAGAAGTCCTAACTGTATTGACTGGTAATTTGATTTCAAAAAAGAATTTATTCATACAATATCTATATATACAACATCCTATAGCATGTTGACTCAAAAGCTAGCGACGATCATGTCACACACCATAAGGGTTAACATGTTAACAAACAAACAAAATAAAACAAAAAACCCTGTCTTGTAAATAGTCCTTTGTGCAATAATTATTTACATCCATAAAAGATTTCATAAATATTAATTACTTCATTTCCAGAAAGCTGCGTCCAGTAATTATTATATTACATTTGGGTGGATACCCTTGTTGGCAATGAAGTGATAGATACAGGGAGGTAAATCAGTTAAGGATTACTGAGCCCAATGTCTCTACTTGAGTTACCCCCCTTGATTTGGTATCTTTCGATTTCGGCACAATGAAAGTGCATTCAACGCCTACGGACGAAGAAAAAAATTAGATCTGAACTACTATATACAAAGAAATGTGAAAAGTATTGATAGTGATGAGCTAACGTGTGCTAAAGTACGGCATGGATATGTACGATTTTTTTCTTATTTTTTTTTCTGTGAAGCACCGTACGGGTGTCCGACTAGTTATCGGACAATTTTCGCGGTTCATTTGGAATATATAAAAAAGTACTTCTTTAAATGACATGAAAACTGACACGATGATTGCTGAGCTCGTCGGCTATCTTCCGTTATGAATTCCGTCCATGACGTCACTCCCTTCTGCACGTGCGAGAGCTATTTTTAACTCGACTTTTCAGCTCAGTCCCCGCCGTGGACAGTACCAGTTATCGGACACCCATCGTGAACAAGAATTTGACGTTGAAGTACAATGTATTTTCAAGTTTTGTGCATCACAATCGTTAGTTGGAGTTCTGTCGTTTAAGATGATATGATCATTGTTCAATTTCTATACGTATTTACTTGAGAGCGAGATCGGGAAGACAAGGTGGTAGATCGAATTTCGCACCCCGCCACAACACGAGAAATTTCGAATTTTGATGAAAACAAAAATGTTAGATTTAAATTTTTGGACTTTCGTGGCTACCTATAATTCTATATTTTGCATAACAATTAGAAATGATCTCCCCTTTGTTCTGACATATTATTGCCTTGTCATCACGAGCACAACACGTCCGCTCGAGATGCGTGTCCGCTAACTGTCCTGTCCGATAACTGGTCGGACACCCGTAGCACTGGCAGAGTCTGGTCCAGGCCCCTACACAGTGCACGCCTGTTTATACTAAAATTCACTGACAAAGCTGCTTAAAAACACCAATGTTGTAGATATATGTAATTTAAGTGGAAAAATATTTTTTTTGAATTAAATAGGAGTTATGCGTACAACTTTTACGACTCACTACTTGCCAACCTGGGTCCGGCGAATATTCGTTGTCCACAGCTGATATTGACAGAGGGGTCAATCGAGTGCAAAAGCAGACGATACGAGAATTTCCGGTTGTTGCATCCCGCCATCCTCTCCGGCCAGGGTACTGTGCGCTACGCTTCATTTACCCCTGTACGGAGCGGTCTCGGTATCTTTTGCAAGATTCCTGCAGAAACCAAGAACTGTTCTGTCTAACTGTTGTACTGGTCGCAAAACATATATTTATCTTGAAATATACTTAAGTGTGTTAAAAAACGGCAATGTCACACAGTTTGAAGGCAGCTTTTCGACAAATTACTTCAGAACTATATGTTGCGGAAATATATATCGGTGAATCGCGGCTGATATTAATTCGCCCAGTTAGACGGTAGTCATGTTCGTTTACTGTGGGGACAGATGACATTGGGTCAACTCCGGCCAAGTCCGTGAGATCCGTACAGCGCTAGAGGCGCGAAGCAGACCACAAGTCGACAACGAACAGATAGAAACACTGATTGTGTTTTAAATTCATTGCTTTTGGCTGTAAACAATTTATTTTTAAAAATCAGCCGAAGAGCCACATGGTAATGTATTATTTCGAGTTGTTTCATGACGCGAAGGTGTTAGATTTCCCATCGTATTTTCGACTTCCGGTTTCCTCCATGGAGCTATTAAAACCGGAAACCGCGTTTTTTGATTTGGATAGATATGTCCTGATAATGATATTGGTTTGTTGTGTAATTTCGCACAGGCATACGTGTTATCTATAGGGCGAACTGCGTTCGCTATTATTAGTGGATAGTGGATAGGTTGCGGCCACATCTAATATGGGCTTACATCGACCGTTGATAGCTGCATAGCGAACCTGTCTAGTTGGATTACAGGAATATCTCAAACTTGGCTGTAGGAGGTAGGATTGACTTACCTGGGCTGACCACCAGTATATGCAGATTATATCACATACATATTGATAGGTATTATTATTTCATTTGGATATTTCTTGACAGTTATACCAGTAGAATTAGTTCTACATGTACGCATTGATCCTATAACCGAGTATATGTAATAGTATATACCTTTAGATATTCAGCCACCTGTCACTGTATGTGATTCGCATCACACCTGTTCTACCGAATCATCTGTTGCCTCGTCCCTCGTATAATTATGTTTGTCCATATCTTGTCTTGTCAATTACCATACTGAATCGTTTCACACTGTGTATAACTTTAGCGGAGATACATCCCATTAGTTCACGGAGTAGCTAGATGTTGTTCAACATGTTAAATAGTAGAGATATAAGGGACCGTAGACAATGAATGGTATGAGTCCATCAATTGGGCTACATAGTCGTGGTCTATTTGTATGCAACGCATCTTCGGGTTGTGCCATTTAAATGATGGTAGTATGTTCTGCAAATGCATTCATTAAGATGATAATCAGTATACATGATATACCGTCATTCTTTATGATATGATAACAGAACTATGTATATGCATATTAAGGGTTGTTTACTTGTATCTTTACCAGGTGTAATGGAAGGTGATACACAAGTGGTAACAGTTGTTAAAGCGTACTAGCTAGCCACCATTTTAGTAGGGTAAAGATTTAAGGGAAACTCTGTAACTATAAGGTGCTTTTTTTGTACACAAATGCATTTTATTTTGTATTGTTCTGTGTTACCGTGTAAACGATTTGTAAACCAAACATTTGTGTAGTAGATTAAATTCAATGAGTTATTTGAAATCACTTGTTTCCTGGTCATTGAGTGAAGTTGCCCTACATTTTGGTGTCAGAAGTGGGATGTAGGTGTTTAGAAATGGTTGTTAGCTATGTACAAGACCTGTGGAGCCAAGACCTTCTAGAGCTGAGTGGTCCTATAGTAGTCTTCCATACGCTGGGGATGATAACCTACCTGTCACAGCTGTTCAAGATCAAAGACCTACCGAGAAGTTAAAGGAGACTGGACAATGTATGAACTCTGACCTGATTATTCACTATAGTCCTGGTTTGTGAGATGCCTTGTATTTGGTATTATTTGTCGGTATCATACGTGGTCAGTGTTACAGGTACATTTGTATGATTTACTATACTGGGAAGGCGTTGAAACTGTGAAAAATGGCTGAAAAAGAAATTGCAGCTCTAAGGGAGAGACTGAAAGAACTTGAAGTGACCAGGGCAAAGGACCAGGACATTTTTGGACAGTTGCGGTCTGCAGGAACAGCAGGTTTAGAGGGTCAGGCGAGACAGACAGTGGTGGTTCTTCCACGAGAGCGGAAATTGCGACGCTATGCGGGTGACTCATCCATCGAGGATTGGATCGAGGATGCCAAGGCTACTGTGCGTGGGCAATCCCTGACTGGGCGTGATGCGGTAGACTTTTTGAAATCTAAGTTAGAGGGAGCCGCCCGACTGGAGATGAAATGTCGCCAAATCCAGAGAGACGAGGAAGTGTATCAGGCACTGAGGCAGGCATTTGGGGAGAGATGTACAGCGTCGCAGCTCCTGCGGGCATTATACGAACGACAACAGGGAGACTCCGAGTCACTATCCACATATTCCCATGCCTTGGTTGAATTGGTAGAGAGGTTGTGCAGAGTGGATGCTGCCCGTGTGGGAGATCGGGATAAGATGCTTGGAGAGCAGTTCGCTGAAGGTGTGAAGGACACACGATTGAGATGGGAACTAAGAAAACTAATCAATGATCACCGTACTTCCTCTTTCCTAGAAATTCGCGAATTAGCTCTACGGTATGCAACAGAAGTTGGGGAGGGAAAGGGTAGGCGCCCCAAGCCTATCAAAAGAGACATACGTAGCGCCCGAGAGTACTGTGAAGACCTGGAAGACACTGATATTTGTGACTCTGATGAAACAGTTTCGTACCACTCCAGTGCCCCGCCAGGTTTTGGACATCCTAGCAAAACAGGGCCATGTGCTGGATGAGGTCCGGCGGTCCCAACAGCTACTTACCGAGCAACTCCAGACCAGGGCCAGTGCACAGGCCGTTGATGAGGGCAAGACGGAAACATCACCGGCAACAACATCGGATAAGTCCATAAGATGCTATTTCTGTGAGAAACTTGGGCACAGGTAATCTAATTGCTTCAACTACAAGCGCTGGCTCGAGCGTCAGAGGTCCAGGAATGTAGACCGGGGCAATATAGGCAGTTCGTTAAGGTAGCAGGCTCTACCGCTATGAGCGAAGCGGTAGGGCAGGGAGACTTTAAGGATAGCTCTATGACTAGGGAAGAGTGGTTTGGCCGTACTGTCGGTGGTGTCCCAGTTGTAGCTGCAAAGTTTGGTGGAGTCCAGGTTGACTGTTTAATCGACACTGGTTCTATGGTGACTACAGTCACTGAAACTTTTTTCAATAGACACCTAAAGGAAAGGTTTGGAGTCAAGACAACAATTGGTTGAAAGTAAGGACAGCAAACAACACAAAAGTCCCATATGTTGGGTATATCGAAATTGACATAGAGATCGATGGATATACAGTTCCTGGTCGTGGAGTACTGGTAATGAAAGACTCTCCCAACGATCAGAGGAAACAGGCTCTCCCTGGGCTACTTGGAACAAATGTGCTGCGATTTATCCCTAGGTATGCTGGGCTCTTCCCGGTAAAGGAGCCGTCATCGTGTAGTTTTTGTACGTGTCGCGGGCACACAGGAGGTAGTGGCCCCTCCTGAAAGTGAACTTGATGTATGGTCTGTAGGGAGGGCATCTGGAGCATGTGCGTTAATTGAACCAGTGACCTCTTCATTGCCAGGAAATCTCCAAGTAACACGTACTTTGATGGACTCGAGACAGTCAGCTTGAAGCCACGAACGCGGTTAGGCACAATCAGTTCGGCTGAGATCGAGAGCGATGGCGTTGGTGTGGAGGTCTCAGGCAGTGAAATATTCATTTCGAGACAAACAGTTGAGATAGCCAGATCATCTGTGCAAATGGGACAGCAGGAATCTACAGATTCTGTGGGTAGTCAAGGCCTGCCAGCAGGGTTGGATCTATCAAGTCTGGCAGGTAGACCAGAAGAGCTGAAGCAGGCCAAATCTCTCTTCGCCAGATATTCGGCTATATTTGCCAAGGACAAGAATGACCTTGGACACACGACTGCCGTAAAGCATCGTATACCAACAGATGATGTTCCAGTAAAGCAACCATACAGGCGAATCGCACCCAGCCAAATGGCTGAAGTGAAAGACCATCTGGGACAGATGGTAAAGAAGGGAATAATCAGACCAAGTACTAGTGAGTATTCGAGTCCCATCGTATTGCTCCGAAAGAAGTCTGGTGCGCTGCGCATATGTGTCGATTATCGTCTACTCAACCGTAACACGAGAAAAGATGCTTATCCCCTCCCTCGTATAGAGGAGACGATGGATGCGTTGGCCGGGGCGAAGATTTTCTCCACGATGGGCATGCAGTCGGCATACTACCAGATCGAGGTGGAGGAGAGTGATAAGTGTAAGACGGCTTTTACAACCCCCATCGGATTATTTGAATTCAACCGCATGCCATTTAGACTGTGTAATGCGCCGGCCTCTTATCAACGCTTGATGCATCATGTTGTACGAGATCAGCTCTTCGAATCTGTCCTTGTGTATCTTGATGATTTGTTGTGTTACTCGACTACATTCGAGGACCATCTAAAGCGTCTTGAAGTCATCTTTGAGAAACTTCAACAGTTCGGGTTGAAATTGGAGTTGAAAAAGTGTCGTTTTTTCAGACAGGAAGTTGCCTACCTGGGACACCGTCTCTCTGCAAATGGGATACGTACTGATCCGGAGAAAACAGCAGCAGTGGCGAACTGGCCAGTTCCCGTAACTGTAAAGGAGGTCAGTTCATTCGTAGGATTCGTGAGTTATTACCGCCGGTTCGTGAAAGGATTCGCTAAGATTGCTGCACCCCTCCATCAGCTTGTGGCTGCATGTAACCGAATGGAACAGTCTGGAATACACCGAAAGGCTAAAAGTAGACACATACTGTTAGGGACAAGGTGGACTGTAGGATGCCAGGGTGCATTTGACCAACTGAAGGGATGCCTAACAAATTCGCCTGTGTTGGGTTTCGATGACTTTTCACTGTCTTTCATTGTGGAAACAGATGCATCCAATGGTGGACTTGGAGCTGTTCTTTCACAGATCCAGGATGGTCGACTACGACCAGGATGGTCGACTATGCCAGTCGTGGGTTGCGAGGTGCTGAAAGACAGATGGAGAACTACAGCAATAAAAAACAGGAGCTCCTTGCTCTAAAATGGGCAGTGACGGAAAAGTTTAGGGACTACCTTCTTGGGGCTCGTTTCACAGTCTTCACTGATAATAATCCGCTCACCTACCTCCAGACGAAATCCAAGCTGCCTGCCGTGGAGCAACGCTGGGCATCGGCTCTAGATTCCTTCGACTTTGACATCAGATATCGCCCTAGAAGGCACAACGCAAATGCAGATGCTCTGTCACGGCTAAACTTTGACAGACAGATCGTCGCTGATGAGTTGGCTATCATTGTGAAGTCTACTGCGGTCCCCACGGAGGTTAAAGAGAGAGCTGGAGAGCTATGCAGAAGTGATCCGTGTGTAGCGCAGGTGAATGCCACCACTACTGTTCCAGTTCTGGGAGACGCGAAGCTCTCAGAGCTTCAACGAAAGGATGGCTGCATTGAAACTGTTGTGCGATATCTCAATCGGAAACGGAAGCCGTACAAAGAGGAACGAGCAACCATGTCTGCAGAAACATTGACTTTGTTCAAACAATGGGACAGACTGCAACTGACGAATGGAGTCCTCTACAGAAGTGTTAAGGATCAAAGCCATGGGCAGATTCTTCAACTCGTAGTCCCAGATTGTCTCAGAGGTGAGGTCCTGGATAGCGTCCACGATCGTATGGGTCACCAGGGAGTTGAGCGTACTGAGAGCCTTGCGAGGTCGCGCTTCTACTGGCCGAGAATTCACAAGTCTATCCGTGGCAGGGTCGAACAATGTACTCGTTGTACATTGTCGAAGATGCCACACGTCCCTGTACACATCCCTATGGGGCAAGCAGACCTTTGGAAGTGTTGGCGATCAATTTCACACTTTTGGAAGCCTCGTCAAATGGGTTGGAAGATGTGCTCGTGATCACAGATGTTTTCACTAAGTTCAGTATGGCCTGTGCGACACGAAACCAGACGGCAGACACTGTGGCCCGAGTGCTGGTCAACGATTGGTTTCTTCGATATGGAGCACCAAAAAGGATCCATAGTGACCGTAGTCAGAATCGGAAGTGATTGTTTCCCTTTGCAAACTGTACGGCATCACGAAGTCGCGCACAACAGCATATCATCCGCAAGGGAACGGCCAGGTTGAAAGGTTCAACCGAACCCTGCACAATTTACTGCGTACCTTACCACAAGAGAAGAAAAAGAGGTAGCACGAGCACCTTAACGAGGTAGTTAACGAGCTTTTTACCTGATGTTCGGCAGAGATGCAAAGCTCCCCATAGAGTGGTATTTCAGTTCAAATCCATCAGTTCCAGTTCTCAGTCCAGATCAGCGACCTGATGATTGGGTTCAGCATCATCAAGGTAGGCTGCAACACGCATATGAGCTTGCCAACAAGAGGTTTGGGCATGCTGCAGAATCCAGAAAGAAACTGTTTGACAAGAAGCCTAAGGACTCTCCAATCGCCATAGGCACCCGTGTGTACTTAAGGAACCGAGTACGGGGAAGGAATAAGATACAGGATGCTTGGAGTGACCGAGTGTACAAAGTCTCGAAGAAACAAGGTGCCAATGATGTGTACGAAGTGGAGCCGGCAGATAGTTTCGGTCAACCTAAAACGGTGAATCGTGAGGCATTAAGGGTGTGCCCCCAACCATCCTTCAAATCAATACCACAGGCTAACCGGAAGGTTAAGCATTCGAAGGTACCCCTATCAGTTCCGTCTTCAGATGAAAGTGACATGGATTCCTCTGATGGAGACTGTTATCGTGAATGGTCTTTCCAGAATCCAAGGCGAATGCTGCCGGGTCGACCTGATGGGCCTGCCAACATCAGTGCTGATGTGGTGGAGCCGCTAACCCACAGTGTGAGGCGGACAACCCGTTCTAACGCTGGAGTCCATGGGAATCCGTATAGGTTGCCAAGATCTACTCATCGTTAAGAGACGTGCTGTAGTAATTGAGAGCCAACAATTTGTTCGAGTACGACACAAACGAATGTGAGCGTGGATGTGAGCCTACTGTAGTTAGAATTACATTTTGTTTGAATCAGGGGAAATAACTCGTATTAAATTGTTACTTTATTATGTTGTTGAATATGCATTATCGGGTGTTGTTCTATTTGAGAGTTAACTTGAACCATGTATTATTAGTGGATAGTGGATAGGTTGCGGCCACATCTAGTATGGGCTTACATCGACGGTTGATAGCTGCATAGCGAACCTGTCTAGTTGGATTACAGGAATATCTCAAACTTGGCTGTAGGACGTAGGATAGACTTACCTGGGGTGACCACCAGTATATGCAGATTATATCACATACATATTGATAGGTATTATTATTTCATTTGGATATTTCTTGACAGTTATACCAGTAGAATTAGTTCTAAATGGACGTATTGGTCCTATAACCGAGTATATGTAACAGTATATACCTTTAGATATTCAGCCACATGTCACTGTTTGTGATTCGCATCACACCTGTTCTACCGAATCATTTGTTGCCTCGTCCCTCGTATAATTATGTTTGTCCATATCTTGTCTTGTCAATTACCATACTGAATCGTTACACACTGTGTATAACTGTAGCGGGGATACACCCCATTAGTTCACGGAGTAGCTAGATGTTATTCAACATGTTAAATAGTAGAGATATAAGGGACCGTAGACAATGAATGGTATGAGTCCATCAATTGGGCTACATAGTCGTGGTCTATTTGTATGCAACGCATCTTCGGGTTGTGCCATTTAAATGATGGTAGTATGTTCTGCAAATGCATTCATTAAGATGATAATCAGTATACATGATATACCGTCATTCTTTATGATATGATAACAGAACTATGTATATGCATATTAAGGATTGTTTACTTGTATCTTTACCAGGTGTAATGGAAGGTGATACACAAGTTGTAACAGTTGTTAAAGCGTACTAGCTAGCCACCATTTTAGTAGGGTAAAGATTTAAGGGAAACTCTGTAACTAAAAGGTGCTTCTTTTGTACACAAATGCAGTTTATTTTGTATTGTTCTGGGTTACCTTGTAAACGATTTGTAAACCAAACATTTGTGTAGTAGATTAAATTCAATGAGTTATTTGAAATCACTTGTTTCCTGGTCATTGAGTGAAGTTGCCCTACAAGAGGTCAACCTTTCCCACCTCTTGCATCTCTCTAAAATTTATCAAGCAGTCCTGGAACTGCAAAATCAGACTCATTATTTCACGATGCATTATTTGTGTACGATCATGAAATATTAATCGTGTTTGTCTGATTCTCCGAAGATGCCTATGAGTGAGAAAAAACTATAAATAAATTGCAAGCACCTCGATCATGGATAATACTGAGTTTAATAAACTCTGAGATTATTTCATAGATATTGATGGATGTATGATAAAGTGAACATACATAATTGTTCAGAACTACTTGCGCTGGTGATAGTCTCATCAAGGCAATTAAGATAAATTAAACTTCGAAACAAAAATACACGTTTACGTGATACACTTTAATTCTGTTAGCAAAATTGAGAGCTCAACAAACCATTGTGTAGAAACATAGTGATCAGTCAGGGGACCAACGTACAGAAGCTGTAAAAATTATAATCTAGGTTAAGTATCAGCTATACATATAGCGGTAACTCTGAGAAGTTATAAGTTGTGGTGCCCATTTAATCACGAAATGTCAGAAGAATGGATTTGGTCATATACATCACCATTCCATCAAAAGTGTACCTGATACCTTTATAAGGGTATATAATGTTAATTTCGCACAGTAAACAAAAGCAAATCCGGCTCTTTCAAAAGAGTGGTCTCAGTGATACCACGTCAATCGACCTTAATATCTTTGTGAAGTCATGCGGCTCTCTCAGTATGTCGGCACCTCTTCCCACTTCCCTTATATGTGTTGTAATCTTGACTCTTCGGGAAAAATATGCATAATTGATGGGGAAATCTGCGATGCAACGATATAAGCTGATACGTAATACATGCATCTGGGTTGTCATCTCGTGTTGATGTAAGTTTCGTGAATCTACCAGATGTACTTGAAGGAATTAAGTTTGTTAAACAAAGTGAAAGGATGTGTTAAATGAAATTAAACCGGTAACTTCAGTCTGTGACTTCACTACTGGTCAAAATATCCTTATTGTTTGAACGGTGAAGACATTCATATAATCGTTTGTAAAGGTTATAATTTCAAACCTTATGTAATTTGGTCCCCTAACGGGTGATTGTTGAAGCATGCTTCAGCATAATCGATGAAGATATATACATGGCTGTACGTTTTATCATCAGCAGTCCAAACATCGTGATAGTCAATTTGTTCGAAAAGCGGGGAATATACTCGGAGAATCCGAGTTCGTAACAAAATCTCGTAGATATCGATTCAATTCATCTAAGAAACTATGCACAAAATAATACGACCAAGCTTGATATCAATGCATGACTCGTGTTCAGTATAATGCAAAATCGCTTTGTGCATGACGTGTCGAATAAAATAACCCACATAGTATCCCGAGTTTACCATCAGACCCACGAGTTGGTAGCTTAGTCTCCCGGGTGAAATGATGAGAACCATGAGAAGTATTGAGCACGTGGTCAGAGGGAACTAAACAGCTATGACAGTTTCGCACCAAAGTGGCCATGGAGCATATATATTTATCAACAAATCCCCCTAATATTGATTATTTAATCATAAGTCAATAATGGATCTGTGCAAGTAGGCTAATGTAGGTTATGGACAGTTTGTAAATGCGGAAGCGTTTCTCACTAAAAATGCCACCCGTTCTTATTTTTCGGATATCGGGCAGCCAAATTTACAGATGAAACATTCTTATGGTTCAGATGAACTTTATTAAAAATCTCTCATGTTTTAACCGGGACACCTGTAGTTGCCATGCTGAGATGAGTGAAATTTCCCGATTACCTTTGCTTTAGCTGATTTTCAAAAGCAGACAAGGGATCCGTCTGTTCGAATAAAAGAAAAGACAAATATACTTTCCGCAAACAGGAATAGAAAACCATGGGGGCAAAAATCTGAATTTCATTCCAGCTTTTTCTAGCACGTCCTCGCAAATTATAAAAAAAATCAAATGTTGCCCTTATTTTTCACAGCTGATACGTATTCGTTCAGCCAATCGGTCGTCAAGATCAAGTGTAAACTGTAAAACTGAATGATCATGCGTGGTGGAACAGTCTTGAAGTTCTGTAGACTTATATGTGATAGCATCGGTGATGTGGCAGTCCAATATTGTGTTGGGTCATCTTGATCTTGCTGAATAGAAGAATTATAGTTTTTGGTATATGAATCAATACTAAACGTCAGTCCTAGTTGACGATTTTTCACGACTCCTGTCTATTTGACTGGTACCGCTAGCTGACAAGTGACATTCGTGGGTCCGGCGGTTAACCAACGGTCCACCCAGAGATGGTTTTCTATAAGAAAATCTCATGAGATTCTCTGGCGTATTCGATCGTGAGTATGTGCCGGTGTGAAACATCAGAAATTTGAGTACATAAGCAATATATAAAATTGAACCATCACTTCAACAACAACAAACACCAACAATCGTGGGTGAGTAAAAAAATGTCTACACTTGTGATTTTGTTAAATTATATATATTTTTACGCATTAAGTACCATTTCATGAGTGTCATTGATATGTACACAATATATGTATACTTTTGTCCATAATTTTAACATAATATGGGTAGATATAGTGCAGAGATAAAATACCCTTTCGTGTAATAAATTTATATACAATTTAAATGTATAACGATTTAAACTGTGTAATACGGGAGGAGCTCTGTAATACTTTCACTGGATGTCCTTGTCAACTAGGCCAGGGAATTCTGTAATACATCCACCGCACGTCATTGTGAACTAAATCAGGAAGCTATGTAATACTTCCACTCGATGTCCTTGTCAACTAGGCCAGGGAATTCTGTAATACATCCACTGCACGTCATTGTGAACTAAATCAGGAAGCTATGTAATACTTCCACCCTAAGTCAATGTCCACTAGGTTTCAGAAGACTAAAAACACCACAGGGGGATATTTTGACTCGCCCTGTATAGATACATCGACGCTCTTTTCAACACAAGTGTACCGTTGATCCCAGAACCAAGTGTGAAAGGAAAGAATGTCACAGGAAAAAGTGTCCCGTTTCATAGGTTCCTCTTCAGGGAAATAAATCTGACATTACTTGCAAGCCAGGACAAAATGGACTAGCTACATGTAGGTTATTACATGTGCAGGAGTTGGACATTTTATACTGCCGCTGACATTCTTTCCTTTACACCAGCATATAAGAAACAAATCCACTTCCAAAACCATTCAAGGAGTTCTCTAATACTTCTATTCCAAGTCCTTGTCAACTAAGTCAGGGAGGTCTGTAATACTTCCATCCCATGTCGTTATCAACTGAGTCATGGAGTTCTGTACTACTCCAACTTCAAGTCCATTTCCTTGTCAACTAAGTCATGGAGTTATGTAATAACTTCCACCATATGTCCTTGTCAACTACGTCAGAGAGCTCTGTAATACTTCCACCCCATGTCCTTATCAACTAAGTCATGGAGTTCTGTAATACTCCCACTTCAAATCTATGTCCTTGTCAACTAAGTCCGGGTTCCACCATATGCCCTTGTCAGCTACGTCAGAAAAGGCTGGGTCGAGCGGTCGAAGGGTAGAGACGTGCGATAAGCGCGAGCTCCGTTCAAATGATCCGTCTGAACAAAACGTCTGCAATGTTGCAGTAATGTGAGTGTATGAACGTACTTCGACCGTATCAGGGGTGAGAAATACTTATGCCTTGAACATTATTGAATCAAAATATGGTGAAGAAAGCAGAATTTATGTGAAAATTTGACGTGAGCTTCGGATCCCGTAGTGGACATAATGGACTACGCTTCTTTACGGAACAATAACACCTGGTGCACAGCTGATCTCAACACCGGTTTGGAGCGTGCCTGACTTTCGCCTCCTCGACACGACACCTCGTCTAAACAGCCAGGAGAAAATGAATGTGGACGGCCTTTTGGGAAATTGTAAAAACTGAGTTTGAGATAAAAATAATTAATGAACTGAAGAAAAAGTGATAAAAATAAGTAAATAGTTAAATGATTAAAACAATAATGATATCACGTCAAATTATGTGCTCCACCACGAGTGTGCTGTGAAGGGGATCCTTTGTGACTTTAATGGATGAATTAGCAAATACGAATTCCAAATCTACTTATGCCTTATAAAACCCCGAGATCACAGACTAGCTCTGCGATCATTGATAGTTAGATTTATTGTTTGTGCTGAATTTAGTATCTATAACCTAACTGTAAACTGGAGCTGATGAAAAGCTTTGATAAAAGTTATAAATTTACAACCTTAAATTGCGTATGGTCTGCTACCAAACCGATTGATGCATTTATATACCTCGAATTTTCAATTTAATAGTACCTGACAAAGATTGCTATGAGGCTTAAGGTACGTTTCTAATAACATATACAAGTAAAATGATATACATGTACCTGTCCTACGAAAATAAAAATGATACAGAACATAATAGTACAATAATATATTTATATATGTCTTTGCCGTACTGATTGCGTAAACTATACGACAAAGCCGATATGTCCGACCAGACATTTTCTTAGGTAGGAATATGAATATGATCTGGGGTCTTGCTGGTATAAATATATATTTGTTAAATCGCGATTGAACAGATTGAATTCTAACCTATGTCTTCGTTAATAAATTAAATCACCAGATGAAGAAAATGAATGATACTCACCCTTGATATATTTTATTTTATTTGTGTAAACTATATATGTACTTTAAAGTATGTTTCACGTTTGTTGTGTTTATATATTTAGACTTCTCCGATCCTGGTTATCAGTCAACCTTGTTTCTTTGCACGGCACAAAGAGGTATTCACCCAGTGTACAACGAACACTACAGCTGCCAAGTTGTCTCCCCTGGAGGTAAGGTGATCAACCAAGCATCGTCAATCTCAACTTCATCCATTCTGTCTTCTACATATATACACGATCTTATCCATCACAATAGTTTATATTTATTCTCCTTGGTTTTAATAAAGAGTAAAAACAAGTTGACCAAACAAAAACGTTATGAATCCCTATTCAAACCATATTATATAGACATATCATCAAAAAGCAAAATAAAATGAATGAAACGATTAATTTAGTCTCCATGAATGCTCAAGGGCTAGCTTGTAAGAAGAACAGGACCGACGTATTTCATTATTTCAAAAAGAAAAACTATACCATCATCTGCCTACAAGATACTCACACGGATCCAAAGTTCGACAATAATATTAAGTCTGAATGGGGATCTGATGCATGGGTGAACTCCTTCTCGTCAAACGCTAGAGGAATTATTATATTATTCAATAATAATTTTGAATACAAAATTAATAAAGTGGAGAAAGATCTAAATGGGAATTACATAATTATAAGTGTCGACATCTCTGAAACACCTGTAACTCTCGTTAGCCTCTATGGCCCGAATACCGTCAAACCTTCTTTTTTTAACAACATTGAAAAAATAATTCAAGAAATGGGGAACGATCACGTCATAA
>JAVTVY010041427.1:0-185796 GCA_036873755.1 Hanleya hanleyi | reverse complement strand
TGGCAGAGCTCTTGGATCGGAGCTCTTGGAGCTCAAAGCCTGTGGAGCTCAGATCTCGGATGTGACATTTGCATACGACCTCTGTGAGCTCCACAGGCTTTGAGCTCCAAGAGCTCCGATCCAAGAGCTCTGCCACACGGGAGTTCCCACCACCACCACCACCGGGCGTTGACGCCCGTCAACGCCCGGTGGTGGCGGTGGTGGTGGTGGTGGTGGTGGTGGTGTGTGTGTGTGTGTGTGTGGTAGTGTGTGGTGGTGGTGTCTGTACATATAAGAATGAACATGTGTCCCTCATCAGTCCTTAGGTATTGGTCGACAGATCAACATGTCGTGTACGTGTACGTTCTGTCAGAGAACCTTCTCTCGTCGCGATAGTATGATCAGGCGCATTCAAGGCAAACACAACCAAGAGTCACCACCGAGTCCCGCTATAGGTCCAGCAAGTGCAGTAGAGCATCCCTACGCGATGACGGTGAGCGGCCCTACGGCATGTGGAAAGACGTCCTGGGTAATGAAGTTCTTAGAGGAAGGTGTGGCAACCCCAGCTCCGACACGTGTTGTCTGGTGTTATAGCCAATGGCAGCCCGCCCACGAAACTACGCGATTACAGAATGTGAGTTTCGTCCCAGGGATTCCTCATGACATAGACGAACCGTATTACTTTGACCCCGAGCAGACCAACGTGGTAGTGCTAGATGATCTGATGAGTGCGGCCAAGGACAATTCGAAAATCGCCGACCTATTCACCAAAGGGTCCCATCATCGCAATCTGTCCGTCATCTATTTGACCCAGAATCTCTTTCCTCAAGGGAAGGCGTCCAGAGATATTGCCTTGAACTGCCAATACTTTGTGTTGTTCTCCAACCCCATCGACAGAGCACAAATTCGTGTGTTTGGTAGTCGAATTTATCCTCAGAACATCGACCGTTTCATGCAGGCGTTTCAAGAAGCGACAAGTCGTCCGTACGGCTACCTGTTCGTAGATTTAAAAGCCCATACCCCCGAAGATCGCCGGCTGACGACCCACCTGCTACCCGGCGAGGGATCACCACAGCCCCTACACCATCCACCGAGTCCACATTTGGTGAAGCAGCAACCCACCCCCGTACAGCGGGCCTTCTTCATATCACCAGTCCCGGAATATCACCCAACCGTGAAGGCCCAACCCGAGGTTGAAGAACATAATGTGAACTCGAGGCTATGGAAGGATTTGTTCAAAGAAAGTATGGACGCCGAGATGGGCGAGATTTTGGAGGCCACAGGAAACAAGTTTCAACGCAAAGGGTATTCGAAAGAGGAAGCTGCAATGTTAGCCCATAACAGATTGGCACCCAGACTACGACGGGCTTTACGTCAGCAGTATGGCGACTTACTGACCCATATGAAATTGTTGGACAAGGATCCAGTCCACATGGAAATTGAAAGAACAGCGTCGATGTTGAAAACCTCGGGCATGAACTGGAAAGCGGCGTATGTCAGAGCAATAGCACAAAAGAAACATTTGTTCGAACGCATCATTAAACGTCGTTAAAGCGTTAAGAAAGTGTGTTAAAGCGTTGAGACGAGCGTTAAGGCGTAACGACGGGCGTTGACGGGCGTCACTGCATTTCGATGAACTGATGTCAATTCCATGAAATTAGAGCTTCTGAGCTAATTCACCAGGACGTTGAAGCGTTGAGCTAAGCGTTGATGACCGTTACTGTCTATAAAAGCGAGCGTATTCCCAAAACACGCACAGTCGACGTTCAACCGTCAACATGGCTTATACTTGTTCTGAGTGTGAACGCACGTTCACCAGACATTACGATATGATGCGACACCAGAAAAATATACATGGGATTGAAGACGCCGAGGAGCCCGTTGAGGCAGATACTGATACAGAGATTGATGAGAGTGCATCGACTGATACCGAATCCAAGATGGCTGACAGTATATCTACTGATATGGAGAGCTTGACCTCAGAGAGTCAGCCTACATCCCAGGAAAGTGAGGTAGAACCTACCTTCTGGGATCGTATTGTGACAGCAGCTATCAATACTCACGCTGAAGCGATCGAGGACGCCGGAGAGGATAATTTACAACAGACGTACACCCAAATGCGCTCCCGCATCAGGAAAACAGCCATGGCGATCTATGAACAGTATACCTTACTACCGCTTGAAATGAAAGGCGACCCCACGCACAGGTCCATCATGAAGACCAAGCGTCACTTGGAAGAGGCTATGGGGCTACCACCCACAGAGGCCCTGGAAAATGCGATGAGAATGCGCAAACAACTGTTTCAGGACATGCTGCCCGGAGAATATCCGGGCCTGTCCGACGATGATTAGAATAAACGGTTCAGAATGAACATGACCGAAGAAGGACTGTCTGAAATGGCGACTTCTGATTGGACAAGAATACATCTAACGGACAGGAACGAATAGGACAGATGCAAATGGCGGTCTCTGATTGGACAAGAGTCTTTCTTGAATTGTAAACATACCCAACGCGGCTCCCCCAGCGTGGGTATGTTATGATGGAGGGGAAAATAAACTATATGAAAAAAAAACTTGTTGTTGTTGTTGTTCCCTCATGTGTCATCCTTGTTGTTGTTGTTTTCTCTCTCCGGCCTATATCATGGCGTCAAGGCACTAGCGGGACCCATACAGGGTCCAGTTTTCGACACTAGGTGGCCACATCCCGAAGAAATGGCCAGTTTTCGACACCGGATGTGCCGCCATCTTGAACACACGTGCCGCCATCTTGGATATGTCCCATAATGCACCGGGTCAAAATACTCGCTTCTGATTGGCTGAGAGCTCTGTGACGGATTTGAAATACTCGCTTCTGATTGAACGAGAGCTCCGCAGTGCGTCTGCGCATGCGCAGAATAACATTCCTACCGCACACCCAACCCATCAGCTGCCCCTTCACGAATGCTTCACTTTGATACCTCACTCGACCCAATCGGACCAATAGTGGCTCCCCTAGCTCCCAAACCGGCTATTTTCATACCCTTTGACCACCGCGCATGCGCAGAATGCCGATATTCCAACCCCACATCCAGGCCATCAGAGGCTCCCTCACCTAGGCTTCACATGGATACCTCACATGACCCATTCGAACCGTGAATAGCCTATCTCTAACCCAAACACACACCCACATACCCCCAAAATGCCTACTTTCTATACCACGGGCCTGTCTGCGCATGCGCAGACTATTGAACACGGACGAACCATTAGTGTAGTCAAGTGCTCCTCCACGAGAGCAGGATTCCCCCTTTGGATTTGAGAGAAAAATCCGAGAGCGGGAATTATTCTGGATGCTAGAACTTGGGTCAGTGTTTCCGTTTGGTTTAAATGATAATGTCAGTGGGTTCGGCAATGCTACAAACCGCCGTTCAAATATATCCAACATTACCCAACTATTTAAACCCCATCAACGGAGACAACGCAGCCATGGTTGGCGAAAGTTTAATAGTTCGATGATTCACGATCATATCACTTTAAATTACTTAGTGGGTTTAACTAACGCACCCAATAGTATACATAGCTTACGTACAGTTCTGTATGCGTTACCTCTGAGAGCTTTAAATCAAATAGCCAGAGATATACAGCAATCTGCGTCTTCAGGAAATATAATACCATCAAAAATCAGTAAAGTATGTCAAGATATAGCGTATTTTCGGTTGTATCGTCCAGTGAACATAATCGAAACATCTCAAGATCGGCTTTTCTTGAAACTCAACTACTTAGATAAAGGACTGGACATCATTAATTTACCTCGAATCTGAATGATCCAGAGGTACGCAACGCTGTACCAAACTATTTCAAGTTCACAGAACCTCCTTGCATTTCATATAAGTATACTAAATCTATAGCCACCAAAATATTCAATTACTCCAATGCTGTCAAGGAGTTTGACTGGAACTTATACACGTCAGGAGGCTATAGTTGTGATTGTGAATTGTCGAACTTTATCTATACACCATGCAAACATATTGTGACTGGTGACCTTGATGTGGTGAGTGATAAGGATCTGAAATTACTCCTGATGAAAGGACCTAAATATAGAGAGCCAAGAAGAATAAATCTGAAGGCGACCAGAAGATAGTCCTGTCTGCATTAGAACAGTACGTTATTGATTGGTCTAAGCGAGAAAAGTTGAACCTACAGTACTCGCTGATTGGCTGGACCTCACCAAGAGCAAGGTCGTTGAAACAATCCGCCATATTGACAGAAGTTCTCTTCCCCTAGCAAAACAAGTACTGAGAAACCTCAATTCGCAAGAAGTTCTAGCAAATCTCCAGAGTAAATTCGTCATAGTCCCAGCAGACAAAGCTCCGAATAATATAATATTCATATGTAAATATTACTATTACCAGGTGCTGGTTAAAGAAATTGAGTGTAGACATATCTTCATCAAATACGTCTACTTACTCCCAAACTGCATTTACTCTGGAAGATTTATTTAACAATCACAAAAAAGTTTCTCAGGGAAAGAGGTATTTGTCTTCCAACCAATCATAGCGACATACCAAAAATATACTGGACTCCCAAAATGCATAAATCACCATACAAAGCTAGATTCATAGCTGGTTCTAGAAACTGCACCACCAGGCTTCTTTCAACCCTATTGACGAGGGCCCTTCAGGAGGTAAAAGCATTTTGGGCAAGGTATTGCGCCACTATTTTCAAGAACTCTGGCGTTGAATGTATGTGGATATTGAAAAACTCAAAATGTCTTACGGAAGAACTTGATGCTAAGGTCACATACCGTACAGACATGTATCCACATGGGATTTCTCGACTCTCTATACTACAATCCCTCATCAGGACCTTATTGACCGTATAAGTTCATTAATAGTATCTGTGTTCAAGAAAAGTGATCGTAGATATATTAATGTCGGAAGCCATAAAGCATTCTTTAGCTCGACTACATACAAGAGATATCATTCATGGGATGTTTCTTTGTTTATAGAGTTGCTTGAATTTCTCATTAAAAATATCTATGTGAAATTTGGCAACACAATATAGCAGCAGCATATAGGTATTCCAATGGGTACTAATTGTGCACCCCTGTTGGCTGACCTGTATCTGTTTTCTTATGAATATGACTATATGCAGGCGCTTTCAAAAACCGATCCATTCAAAGCTCGTTCCTTCTCATTCACCAAACGCTATATAGACGATCTTCTCGCTGTGGATAATCGCTATATAAATGACGCAGTGAAGGATATATATCCACCTTCACTGGATTTGAAGGAAACTACAGACAGCCCTACAGGCACATCATATTTAGATCTATATCTCTATAAAAATGAAGTGGGCATTCTCTCTCGTCGACTTTCTGACAAAAGAGATGATTACAATTTCGACATCGTAAACTATCCCTTTCTGGACAGTAATATTCCAGTGGGACCTGCATATGGCGTATACATATCTCGCCTAGTAGCATTTGCTAGATCATGTGTTAAATGTGACGATTTCAATCAACGTCACAAAACATTGTTGCAGAAACTTATAAAACAGGGCTATTCCTCCAAGCGCCTCCACTCAAAGTTTCTCAAATTTGGCGAAACATATCGCATGCTGATAGCAAAATACGAACGTAGCGTGCAAGATCTATGGCGCTACGTTTCGTAGCTTGTGTCTAATTCCGCTTAACCCGGGGCTAGGGGCCGTATGAACCCATGTACTTCAAGATCCTCATGGTACTCATATGAACAGTCACAATCAAAGCGTGACTGAGATACATCATTCTTTAGATGACGACTTTACAACGAATATTATGGATTAAGAATACTGATCAGCGATACGTATTTGATATTTTTGGAACATCATGATGTCTTGCCGGCATCATTGAAAACTGTTGACCGCTTCTCTCTTGCAGGAAACAAGCCTATGTTTATGTATACTATGACTGTCTTTTTGAATTTGGTGCTAATACTGTTATATGGAAATGGAATAGGTCTTTGGATTATGGACGCGGATATTCTCTAATGGACGACGGCTGGATTATGAATGACGGACTAGACGCTTGTAATTGGAATGATAAAGGTGAATTGCTGGTACAGAATCAGGTGGTCCGCGGTACCCACATGACGGATTTAGTGAATGACCTGATGCGTCAACGCAGGTCGCACACGAATCCTCGAGGATGAGAGGTCTTCGCTCAAGGCTTGAAAGACATGCATGTGCCACAGGAATTAGTGGGGAACCCCCAGCGCTGGGCCTGGATGCAGCGTGAATCGCCGGTGCACGCACTACGACAGACTCCACAACCTTCTTGGGAAGCCGAGTGGGAACCGGAGTCACCCCTCAAAACACCACCACGACGGGCACCTACTTTTCACCCCTTTTACCACGCCACCCCCTGCAACCACCAAGATCTAAGTCACCGCCACCATCACGACGATTAGCGCCCAAGGGCTGGGAGAAGTATTAAAACCAACAGCAGCAGCAGGAAAGCTCAGTCGTCATGTTTTACCTCACCCTACCCAGTAAGAGCTCGGCTGATGTTTTTCCTGACAACACCTTGACCAAGTACGTGACCCAGTTACCGCAACCCTTGCATTTACCTTGACGCTGGGAATGTGGACTCGTGGATTTCCAATACCCTTACTCGTGGTACAAAGTGCGAGGTGGTGAAGTGTGGTACGAGGTGACCTACGAAGGACAAGAAACCCGACTCACCCTACCCGAAGGCCAATACGATACTCCCAAGGAGTTCATGGGTGAGCTGAGAAGTATGATGCATTATAAGTCTCTACGGGACGTCACGAATGCTTCACAACCCATAAAAACTTTCCCCTTCAAAAATCATGTGGACTTCGATTACAACGCAGACAACGACAAGGCCAGTCTTACTCGCAGTCCCAACGTGAGTGTCGAAATCAGTTCTACCCTACAGCAAATGCTGGGTCTCGATCTACAGGGGTACGCTGGCCCCACCAGCGAGAGAGGCCACATCCCGATGGACATGCGTGGTGGTATGTATGGCCTGTACATCTACTCAGACGTGGTCGATGCACACATTGTCGGAGACAGCAACGTACCTCTACTACGCGTCTGCCCGGTGAAAGGCAAGTATGGAGCTCAAGTCACCCACAGTTTCAGGCACATCGTTTATCTACCCGTCAGTCAGACCGATATTAGCTCCATCGTCATCGATATAAGAGACGACACCGGTCAACCGATCGCGTCCGAGCGGTTCACTTTGCATAATGAAGGTGCCTTACGAGTGCGACGCACGCAGCTATATGGACTATTATGCCCAACAGGCCGGGGGTAGCTTTCCGGTCTTTGCAGGTACACACATGCAACGAGGACAGGGGCTGGGGAACATACTCGGGAGCATCGTCAAAACGTTCCTCCCTTTGGTGACGCGTGGGGTCAAAGCGATCGGCAAACAAGCGGTACGCAGTGGACTACAAGTCACGGGTGATGTCTTGGGCGTTGCGGCACCCAAAGAAGCACTGAAACGCCGAGCCAAAGAAGCAAGAGGCGTCTTGGTCGCCAAAGCACAACGCACCGTAGGGAATAAAAGACCTACACCACCGAGACCACGCACCAGTCGACGACCGACCCAGCGACGACGCACATCGAAGACCCAGGATATCTTTTCTTAAACATGGCTTTCATCCACGCCGAGTCGTGTCCTTCTACCAACAGTGAATTTGATTTATGGACCGTCCCACCTACTCAGACCAGTGCCGAAGAGGGTCAATGGGTGGAACACCTCCCCCTTTCCAGTATTACAGCCACATGGCCCATTGAATTCACCATCACCAACGCAGATATGACCTACCTGGATTTAGCCCATACGTACCTATATGTGAAAGCTAAAATCACCAATAAAGATGGGTCTGTCCTCAAAGCAGGTGCACCCGTGGGCCCAGTGAATCTCTGGCTTCATTCGCTATTCCAGCAAGTGGATACAGCCCTCAGTGATAAACTGGTGAGCGCCTCAACGAACACGTACCCGTACCGAGCCTACATCGAATCACTGTTATCCTACGGGCGTGATGCTAAAAAGTCGTATTTGACAGCCCCGTTGTTCTACCGAGATACCCCAGGCAAGATGGAAGCGAGTCCTGATAATGACGGCTATACGGAGAGAGTGGATTTCACAGCAGAGAGTCAATCGGTCGATATGATGGGACGTCTGCATGCGGACTTATTCATGCAGGACCGATACCTCTTGAATGGAGTACCTGTCAAAATACGACTAGTGCGCGCAACGCCTGCGTTTGCCTTGATGGCCCCGAGTGAGGACCTCGAGTATAACATTGTCATCCAAGAGGCCAGTCTGTTTGTACGCAAGGTGAAACCGAGCCCAGGTGTACAGTTGGGGCACATCAGAGCCTTGGAGAAAAAACCAGCCCAGTACCCGATTCGACGAGTACAGACCAAGGTCTTTTCCGTCCCTAAAGGGAATATGATTGTCAATCAAGAAAATCTGTTCCTGGGGGATTTGCCCAAGCGTTTAACCCTAGCCTGTGTGGAGAACGTTAGTTATAATGGGGCTCTCTCGAGGAATCCGTTCAACCTAAAAGCGTTGAACATCAATTTCGTGGCCCTGCATGTGGATGGCCAACAGGTACCGGCACGGCCTTTACAACCTAACTTCGGAACGGCCAATTACATCCGGAGCTATCTGAACCTCTTCACAGCAATTGGCCAAATCAACCAAGACGAGGGAAATATGATCAGTCGAGACGATTTCGGCAAAGGATACACATTGTTCTGTTTCGATCTTAGACTCCCACCTTAGACAACGATCATCAACTGAGTCTCGTCAAGAAAGGCAACTTACTCTTGGAACTGCATTTCGGGACACTTTTACCGAAAACCATCAATGTGATTTGCTACGCTGAGTTTGACAACATTATTCAAATCGATAAAAGCCGTAACGTCCTGTGTGACTTTGCCACCTAACATGGATACAGACCAGATACGCACCGTGCTGGAGAATGACCCAGGGACACGCATGGTCTTTCAAGTAGTGTTCGCCCGAGATGTGTTCCCATTAGACCGTGTGTATCCTGCTGCTTACGTCCTGAATACAGACCCGATGAATCGGCCCGGTCAACACTGGGTGGCCGTGTACTTGACAGAAGAGCAGGGCGAATACTTTGACCCGTACGGCCTACCACCCCTACATCCCGATTTAACAGACTTCATGGATCAAGGCACAGAGACGTGGTGTTGGAATACCAAAACGTTGCAAAGCCTGACCAGTAGTGTGTGCGGACAATATTGCTTGTTTTACCTGTACCATCGATGTCGGGGACATTCCATGCAGACGATCGTCCACATGTTTAACAAGTACCCCAAGACCGAGGACCGAGATGTACTCGTATATGACTGGGCTGCCGTTCATTTCAATGTACAAGTCCCGTTCTGGGCTTAAATTTTTTCACGTAAAGCCCCCTGTTCCGGGCTACAGTTTTTTCACGTGGTTGTTCTCACGTCGTTGTTGTTCACTGAATAAAAAAATGAGATCTCAAAAATCTGTCTTGCGTGTTTTCTGTGTGAGCATGAATGCCCAATGTGGGACATGTGGGGATTCAGTCAATGAATGGGTTGAGAAAAATAGCCAATCAGTGGCCTAGGATGGGATCAAATATAACCCATCAATGCCTAGAAAACAATGCAAGAGCACTGCAGTAAAATAGAGAGCCAGTGAAATCAGCCCACGGATCAAGTACATGTTTTGGTCTTGGCTAAGAGTGGGCATTCCAGCACAAAATTGTTGACGAGAAGTTACAAGTTACAAGAGCAACAGGTGGAGTGAAGTGAGGTTCGAGGTGTGGGTAAAGACCAGGAAGACGGCGAGTGGAGACTCGTCCAACACCTATAGATTAAGTTTATTATATTTATTAAGATATTTTCGTGCCAATACGGTTCTGTGAAAAACTGAGGGTTCCCCACTGGCCATTTCACATAGGTAAATACATGGTAATATTGACGGAGACCCTCCTCTATACATGGATGCTTCGGAAGAATGGATAAACGCTAGGCTAAGGAAAAATTTGAACTCTTCTGTGTTCGGAGGTAGTTTTAGTGAAACCGGAAGTGACGTCACACACACTTGCGCAGAACCCGCACCACCAAACCTCAACCATGGACCCATGTGGGGTTTAGTACCCCAAACACACGCCCATGTGTATATTTCTGTACTACGACCAGACTGCGCATGCGCAGATTCTCGAACACGGACGAACCGTGAGTCCAGTCGGATGCTCCTTCACGAGAGCTTCAAAATAAGACCTCATACGACTCCATCGGACCCATAGTGGCCCACCTAGACCCGAAAACGTCTATTTCCATACACTTGGTCTACTGCGCATGCGCAGAATGACGTCAGTTCCACGTCTTACCCACCCCGTCGGATGCTCCTCCACGAATGCTTCACATTGATACCTCGTACGACTCCATAGGACCACTAGTGGTCCATGTCGACCCCAAAACGTCTATTTCCATACCCTTTTCCCACAATTCCCTATCTGCGCATGCGCAGAATGTCGAACACGGACGACACACTAGCCCAGGCGGATGCTCCCTCACGACTGCTTTACATTGATACCTCACTCAACTCCATTGGACCACTAGGGACCCAGCTCGACCCCAAAACGTCTATTTCCATACACTTTGTCTACTGCGCATGCGCAAAATGACGTCCGTTCCACGTCATACTAGTCCAGGCGGATGTCCCCTCACGTATCCTTCACCACGATACCTCACCCGACCCCATCGGACGACTAGGGGCCCAAATAGCCCCCAAAATGTCTATTTCCATGCCCTTTTCCCACAATTCCCTGTCTGCGCATGTGCAGAATGTTGACAACGGCCGAGACACTAGTTCAGGTGGATACTCCTTTACGAATGCTTCACATTGATACCTCATACGACTCCATAGGACCACTAGTGGCCCACCCAGACCCCAAAACGTCTATTTCCATACCCTTTTCCCACAACTCCCTGTTTGCTCATGCTTAGAGTGTTGACAACGCCCGACCCACTAGTCCAGTCGGATGCCCCCTCATGTGTGCTTCACAGTGATACCTCATACGACTCTATCGGCCCATTAGGGGCTCCCCTAGATCCGCGCATACGCAGAATGACGATATTCCTACCCCACACCCAGCCCATCAGATGCCCCTTCACGAATGCTTCACATTGATACCTCATACGACCCCATCGGACCATGCAGCGTACTTGAAGTCTGGGGACTACTTTTTCTCCGCGGAGGCTTTTTCCCGCGACCGCATCACCGCCAGACATGACCGCATCACCGCGGAGGAATACACGGTCAAAGGTTGCCAGACCTATAGTGGTCAAAACTTGGCACCCAGCCAATGCTGATGCAATCCATAACCACAACACCACCTGTCGCCACCAAGAGTTACCTCCCTGGAAAATGCGACCCTGTCCGTGTTTTCTATACCACTGCCATCCATGGATGGTGGTGGTTCAGAACTTGCTCCGTCGGTTGTTGTCTCAGACAGATGTAGTCGTGTGTATGAAGTGGGTGTGTAATATGGCAAGCCGTTTTGGTATTTATTCTTTTATTTTTGATATCAAAAATTCTTTTTTTGATATCCAAAATAGTATTTTTTATATGAAAAATTCTTTTTTTGATACCAAAAATTCTTTTTTTGCGTACAGTGTCGGGACTAAGGAGCGAAATTGTGTTAATCAATAAACAAGGGGAAAATTTCGATTGAATGATAGCTCTTGAATATATGAACAACCAACGACAGAATTTGTGTAATTTGCATTATGATTTTTATGAGCTGGAGATTGAGTTGAGGCCCGTGAATCCGTTATTTTGTATGGTAGCACTTTTTGAGATGAAGCCAAAGATGGGAGACAAATCTTGGTAAGGGAGAGCGCATTATTTCCGTTTTGGTGTAAGTGGTCCTCTATTTTTGATATCAAAACTAAACCGTTTATTTTTGATATCAAAAAATGAATTTTTGATATAAAAAATAGTACTTTTGATATCAAAAATACCTTTTTTGATATAAAAAATAAACGGTTTAATTTTGATATAAAAAAAAGAATTTTGGATATCAAAAAAAGAATTTTTGATATCAAAAATAAATGAATAAAAACCGAAACGGCTTGCCATATAGATAGCGGGGGAGAAGTCATTATAGAACTAATAGTATTTTTGATATCAAAAATAAACTTTCATTTTTGATATCAAAAAAAGAATTTTTGATATCAAAAATAAACCGTTTATTTTTGATATCAAACAAAAATACTATTTCCGATATCAAAAATATTATTTTTGATATCAAAAATTCTTTTTTTGATATCAAAAATAGTATTTTTGAAACAATTATCCGATTAAATACCAAAACGGCGCACATTTATTTTTGATATCAAAAAAAAAGAATTTTTGATATCAAAAATAAAGGAATAAATACCAAAACGGCTTGCCATAGTGTAAAGCTGTCCTCTAACAAAACCAATGAATGCATAATATAATTTAACCATGATTGGAAGATTGATCAACTTGTTCGAATGCACCAAATGTTTTAAGATTTCGCGTGATCTTGGTTGTGACAAGAAGCAATGTTTTGGGAAGTGGGTCGGAACTGACACTGGATCGGAACTGGCGACGTGACTGTATACGTTCATCGCCGGGCACATGACAACAGAATTCATGTGTTTGAGTCTGTCCTCAGAATCGCAACTCCTTAAAACATGGACCAAACTGTAATTCGGTCACGCAGTTTTGCTTGACCACATTTATCAATTTGAAACTTTACTTGACAGAAATCAGATATAATGTAGTCCAGATGCTCAGGGTTCGAATAAACATCACCTGAAATGAGAAACATTCGAGTATTGATGGAATATGTATGTAACCAACACGTCTTCATAAGGTGGTTGCTTAAGTGTAATTTCGTCACGCGGTATTCGAATGTCACGTGATCAGGTACAAAACAATTGTATTTCCCCTGTTTTCTCTCATCCTACAGTTCTTAGTAATAGGGTTATGAAAATAATATTCCAGAACAGATGTTACCATGGACGAGTAATAGCAGGGGTTCAGAAGAACTGAAAACATGGGTACCTTGTAACTCCGTCTCGCTGGAATTCTAGCTCTATGTAATTTGTGCATCTTTATTTTGAAATTTCAAGGAATTCTATGCAGAATCAAAGGAAATCTCCAATACCTCGCATGTTATTTTCAAACGTTGGAATTGCAATGTTGTAACATTGGGACTGGCCTCTATGATGTTATAATTCAATATGCAAAATTTTCAGAACGAAAATCGTTTTGGTGAATTTGTATGGCAAGCCAAAGTGCTTTTTATTCTGAATTTCCGATATCGGAATTCTATTTGCCTTTGCCCTATTGACCCTGACGCTGTGTCAATGACAGTTCCGTCTTTACAGCGACAGAAAAGAACGGCTCTTCAGAGCCTCCATATCTTCCAAAAGAGAAACGGCTAACAGAGCACAAATGTTCACAGACACACACACGCGCACACACACATACACGCGCGCGCACGGACGCACAAACACACACACACACACACACACGCATACACACAGACGTATACACACAGGCACACCCACACACACACACACACACACACACACATACATACACACACACGCGCTCTCACTTTGTCCCGAAAATATAAAATGCGGAACACGGACTTTACCCCTAAAATAGGGAAAAACTCCTATCAACCTGGTCTAGAGGTGCTCTTTCGGACCTGTCGTTGAGGCCCAGCGAGAGTTATCTGCTCCTGAGTACGACTGTATATGTCCTTCAGATGCGCTTATGTGCAACCGATATATACGAGGGTCAGTCACAGTGTGCGTCATTCACCGTTCGTCATTTGGTCAACCATGTCACCAAGGGACCTGACCATAAATACGAGGGTCAGTCCGAGTGTGTGTCATTCACCGTTCGTCATTTGATCAACCATGTCACCAGTCCTACGAGCCATCCTTCCCCTTACACCCCGGGTGGGGTTACACGTCTATGAGGATAAAGTCACCATCGTTGAAGAGCGTGGAGATGTTTGCTGGTCGCACACTGAGACCGTATCGAATACGGTTACGCTACACCGTGACGGCTGGACCAAATTTAAACGGGTGCTGAGCGGAGAGCTCGACGGAAATCTCATCCACATAGACAATGCCATCTACGTACACCGTGGACCATTCTTCCCACGCCTGGGCCGTTACCAGGACCCTACGCGAGGCTTCACCCTAGACCCCGATCTGCGGACAGCCTTCGAGAAAATGGTGCCTATTGTGGACCAGCTCTGTACACCGGACGAGCGGTCAGCTGTTCAGTTGAGCTGGGCTCGTGCCCTGAGTGAAGCGGCGGCAGAACCCAATGAGCAAATCATCAACCGTGACAAGGAGGAAGACGAGAGGGACTATCCGGTTCTCACCTCCGTGACCTACAGAGATGTCCTGGATAGGAGGACGACGACGTCATAGATTACCCGGATATGCTCAGTCAGCCCAGTGACAATTGCGTCCATACAACGGAGGCCGGTACGGCATCGGAACCCAAATGAAAGCATCCAGAAAGGAACTGTGACCCCAGTGCCAGATATTCACAGATAATATGGGGTGTACGTTTCATGTTGCAATCCCATGATGCACCATGTTGAAGGGTAATAATTAGAGTCCATTTTTTCAGGACGGTACTCGCTTATCTTAAACTATGCGACGTGAAAGGTCCCGCTCACCGCTGACCCGGAATACAGCCCCACCGCGGTGGAGGACAATTTTACCCCAGATCCTGACGAACCTCCCATAGAAGTATTACCCATATAGGAAGCTGTGCATACAAGCTACCAACATCATCGGCCTACCATCCGGCACGGTTTTCACCGCCATCGCCCTATATTGGACTTGGAATTTCCGGTTAGAGGATAACACCCGCCTACCCACCACGCCTATACCATTTTTGAGGACCAAGCTACAGCCGTCAAATTAAATCTTACCTTTGGATATTTATTACGGCATAAGGAGACGGACCAGCTCCGGTACTTCTACCCCAGTCACAATACCCTCGTGTGCGATCAACCCTTCACCATTACGGATCGGGCGTCCCTGGACACGGCACTGACCCAACTAGAGACCTTAAATAGCTTGGAATGGGCCAGACAACAACGCCCCAACACCAAATGGTAGGTGGAGATGACGACCAATGTTACGTTTTACGTGACTAAACTGATCGACCACCCAATCCTGTGATCTCACGTCATAAACTTTTCCTCCCTATAAATACGAGAGACAGTCAAATCTTGTACCATTCACGTACTGACCATGACGGAGCATATAACACGGGGTTCTCAGCTTGACCCCCGAGGTCTTCCTGCACGTCTATGCAGATTAGGTCGATATCATGGAGGAGGAGTGAGACATCTGTGATTCGGGCCCTACACAACCGCGCCCGGCTAACATTCGCCTGTCCCGGGGGGATGGACCAAATTCAAACGGGTGTTGTCTGGTGAACTGGACGGCGACCTCATCCACTTGTGTCACGATCTGTACGTCCGACGCGGCCCGTTCTTTGCTCAGTTGGCTTGGCTAGATGAGGGTACAGTGCATTTTACCCTTCTCCCTGTTCTATTGTCTGCATTGGAAGATGCCGTGGCAGATGTGGATCAAGTGTTTACGGAAGGAGAGCGGTCATCATACGAGTTGGACTGGCCATTTGCCATGGACGATGTGCTGGCAGAAGCCAAAGAAAAAATCATCAAGAAACCCCGACCCTGGCCCCGGCCCCAAATATACCCGTTATAAATAAACGATAGAGCCAGGGTCCATCACCATTTGTCACCATGAAGCGCTGGGAGAAGGTGTTGGATAACTTATACTACAGTCCCGACAGTCCGGCTGCGTATAGTGCATTGTCGGCTCTCTATCGAGCGGCCAAGCCCCAGGGGATACAACGTGCCCAAGTCCGAGATTGGTTAAAAAAACAAGACACCTATATCTTACATCGAGCTGCCCGTCGCCATTTTCCACGGAACCGGGTCATCGTGGGTGGTATAGATGCCCAGTGGCAAGCGCTTTTGGTCGATATGAGCGCCTTTGCCAAACACAACGATGGGAATCGGTATATCTTGACGTGCATCGATATCCTGTCAAAGTATGCGTGGGTGGTACCCATCCGGACGAAAACTCATAGCGGCGTTCAAGGACATCTTCAAGACTGGGCGCAAACCCTTGTATTTGCAAATCGACGAAGGCACGGAATTCCTCAACAGACCGTTCCAACAGTTTTTGAAAGCCCAGAAGGTCTTCTTCTTTCACACCTACAACGATACCAAGGCTTCCGTTGTGGAAAGGTTCAACAGGACATTCAAAGGCCGCATGTATAAATATTTCACCTATAAGAATACAAGGCGGTACATCGATGTTCTCTCGAAACTTGTGAGTGGTAACTATCGAACCTATCACCGGAGTATACAGAGAGCCCCCATCACCGTGACCAAACGCAATGAAGCCCAAGTCCGGCATGTCTTGTACCCCAGGCAATCGCAAGGAACGCCGAAGGAGGTGTTCAAGGTCGGGGACCCTGGACGGATCAGTAAAGTCAAGGGCAAGTTCGAAAAGAGTTACCTTCCCAACTGGAGCGATGAGCACTTCGTCATTAAACGCCGCCTAACCCGAACCCCACACGTCTATCAACTGAAGGATCTACAAGAGGAAACACTGCAAGGCACGTTTTACGAGCAAGAGTTATAACCTCTCATAAAAACACTGGAAGACTATTACACGGTGGAGCAGATTTTGAAAACGGAACGTCGACGTGGCAAGACGATGCACTTCGTGAAATGGCAAGGCTGGGCCAGTTCGTTTAATTCCTGGGTCGCGGCCAACCAGGTGAAACGACTTTAAAGCCAGATACCACCACCATCATCCTTCATTCCACGTTCGACCATGAACACGGTGTTATGGACAAACAGCAGCCGCCTCTGAACAGTGTATCTCAAAACGCGCAAAGCGCAAGTGGGCTTTGTGGTGACATTGCTAACCCTGCTGGGCATTTTATATGGGGGTGTGTTTTACGACGTAACCTATCTTACCACTCTACTTATCCCACCAAAGACACAACCAACAGCCGCCAGTGCAGGTCAGACGAATGTACAGACATTCTCTACACAAGTCAAACCCGTGATCGAAACGAACCCAGTCATCACAACCACCACACCGAGTATACAGTTTAGGTCAACATCGAGCTCTACACCAAGTATTGCAGTGCCCAAGACGTCTGAAAACCCACCGGATTTCATCACTCACAGTGAACGCCCATCGACAACGGCGACCGACGTTGTTGTACCCACCACCCCAGTTCACTCGTACCAAATTTACAAGAGCGGGTTACCACGATAGCGGATATACCTCCAACCATGGACCCCCGGTGGCAACAGCCCTTCACTTGCGTCATCGCAGGACCGACGGGTTCCGGCAAGACGTACTTCGTCAGGAAGCTCCTTCAACACGCCGACATCATGATTACCCCACCCATTGCCCGGGTCGTGTGGTGTTACGGAGAATGGCAGGCGGCGTATGCAGCAATGCCCCACATCACGTTCGTGGAAGGCCTATCCAACCTGGCCGATTTGGAACCGGACAACTTGGTGGTTTTGGATGATCCCATGGCGGACACGTACGCGCGGGTCTCCCAACTCTTCACCAAAGGCAGCCATCATCGACGTCTCAGCATCATCTACATTGTGCAGAATCTGTTCAGTAAAAACAAAGAACATCGGAATATCAGCTTAAATGCCCACTACCTGATGGTCTTCAAAAGCCCGAGAGACACCACTCAATTGATGCACCTGGCGTGACAGATGTACCCCGGCCGCACGCAGTTTGCGTTGAAAGCCTTTAAAGATGCGACAACCCCTCAGCACGGGTATATGCTCTTCGACCTGAAGCAAGCCACCCCCGACCACCTTCGACTACGGACCGGTATCTTTCCTGGAGAGACCCACCACGTGTACATGAAAAAATAATGTAAACACACCCACAGTGACACCCCAACTAGGGTGTGTGTTTGATGATGGGGATAATAAAATAATTAATACAACTTCATGGTTGACTTTGTCGCTGAAGTGAAAGAATATTCAGGAGGTAACCCGCAAAGGATAAATAGGGCAGGGTTGTGGGTTCTAGCAATAGTTGTACATGATGTCTTCGCGAGTACGGAAGCACGCTCCGACGCTCCGTGTATTGAAGACGGCCCCACCCGAGTTGGTCCGAACCATTGTACGCGGCGCGGACCCTGACCTTGTACGCTGTCTGTCCGAGATCGGGTACAAACTGTTAAAAGGCACTTCGGCTCAGAAGTCCAAGCTGGTCAAACATAAGTCAGGTCTCCGAACCCTAGTCCAGAAGCGAGTCTCTCGGGCTAGGACGAAAAAGGTTTTACAGAAAGGCGACTTTCTCGGGGCCATTTTAGCACCGTTGGCCGCTTCCGTGTTGGGACCGATACTGGGCGAACTGTTAGGCCGACAATGACCCACACGAAAAAAATGGTCCTCGTCGAACCACGGCTCCTTCAAAGCCTCCAATCGCCATATCCGGTCTCACCTACGGTGAAGACGATGAACACCCTCGATCACGAGATGCAACAGATTCTACAACGACGGAGTTAAGCGCCAGTGAGAAAGTGCAACAGTACAATGAGACGCTTCAACGGTACATCACGTTCATGGGGCAATACAAAACATTCTCTACCCCAGCACCACCACCACCACGCGACACGCCGCCGACATCAGCACCGCTCCAACAGCCACCATTACCAGGTGTATCACCGACAGCCCCACAGTGGGTCGAAGACGAAGTCTTGAAGAGTGTACCTGCATCGCTCAAAAGACAAGCTGGCCTGGTATTACAACGGGTGAAAGATAATCCTAACATGACTTGGAATGATAAAGGCGAATTACTGGTACAGAATCAGGTGGTCCCCGGTACCCACAATACGGATTTAGTGAATTACAACGCATATAGGGGAAGTATAGTCTAGTCTTCTGGTTAACCTATTCTAAAGTACATACCAAGAATCTAACGATTCGTGATATGTGTTGTTACTCAGGTACGCTTTTATTGTACCTGTTCATGTGGCAACTTGGATGACATGACCACACGGCCCCTAGCACCGGCATAAGCGGTATTAGATACAAATCTAGAGAGCTGTGATGGAAATGCTCTGACAACTCGTATATTGGTAATTGGTGAGCTGTGTCGCTGTGACATCTTCAAGACTGGGCGCAAACCCTTGTATTTGCAAATCGACGAAGGCACGGAATTCCTCAACAGACCGTTCCAACAGTTTTTGAAAGCCCAGAAGGTCTTCTTCTTTCACACCTACAACGAGACCAAGGCTTCCGTTGTTGAAAGATTCAACAGGACATACAAATGCCGCATGTATAAATATTTCACCTATAAGAATACAAGGCGGTACATCGATGTTCTCTCGAAACTTGTGAGTGGTAACAATCGAGGCTATCACCAGAGTATACAGAGAGCCCCCATCACCGTGACCAAACGTAATGAAGCCCAAGTCCGGCATGTCTTGTACTCCAGGCAATCGCAACGAACGCCGAAGGAGGTGTTCAAGGTCGGCGACTTTCTCGGGGCCATTTTAGCACCGTTGGCCGCTTCCGTGTTGGGACCGATACTGGGCGAACTGTTAGGCCGACAATGACCCACACGAAAAAAATGGTCCTCGTCGAACCACGGCTCCTTCAAAGCCTCCAATCGCCATATCCGGTCTCACCTACGGTGAAGACGATGAACACCCTCGATCACGAGATGCAACAGATTCTACAACGACGGAGTTAAGCGCCAGTGAGAAAGTGCAACAGTACAATGAAACGCTTCAACGGTACATCACGTTCATGGGGCAATACAAAACACTCTCTACCCCAGCACCACAACCACCACCACCACGCGACACGCCGCCGACATCAGCACCGCTCCAACAGCCACCATTACCAGGTGTATCACCGACAGCCCCCCAGTGGGTCGAAGACGAAGCCTTGAAGAGTGTACCTGCATCGCTCAAAAGACAAGCTGGCCTGGTATTACAACGGGTGAAAGATAATCCTAACATGACTTGGAATGATAAAGGCGAATTACTGGTACAGAATCAGGTGGTCCCCGGTACCCACAATATCGATTTAGTGAATTACAACGCATATAGGGGAAGTATAGTCTAGTCTTCTGGTGAACCTATTCTAAAGTACATACCAAGAATCTAACGATTCGTGATATGTGTTGTATCTCAGGTACGCTTTCATTGTACCTGTTCATGTGGCAATTTGGATGACATGACCACACGGCCCCTAGCACCGGCATAAGCGGTATTAGATACAAATCTAGAGAGCTGTGATGGAAATGCTCTGACAACTCGTATATTGGTAATTGGTGAGCTGTGTCGCTGTGACATCTTCAAGACTGGGCGCAAACCCTTGTATTTGCAAATCGACGAAGGCACGGAATTCCTCAACAGACCGTTCAAACAGTTTTTGAAAGCCCAGAAGGTCTTCTTCTTTCACACCTACAACGAGACCAAGGCTTCCGTTGTTGAAAGGTTCAACAGGACATACAAATGCCGCATGTATAAATATTTCACCTATAAGAATACAAGGCGGTACATCGATGTTCTCTCGAAACGTGTGAGTGGTAACAATCGAGCCTATCACCGGAGTATACAGAGAGCCCCCATCAACGTGACCAAACGCAATGAAGCCCAAGTCCGGCATGTCTTGTACTCCAGGCAATCGCAACGAACGCCGAAGGAGGTGTTCAAGGTCGGGGACCCTGTACGGATCAGTAAAGTCAAGGGTAAGTTCGAAAAGAGTTACCTTCCCAACTGGAGCGATGAGCTCTTCGTCATTAAACGCCGCCTAACCCGAAACCCACACGTCTATCAACTGAAAGATCTACTAGGGGAAACACTGCAAGGCACGTTTTACGAGCAAGAGTTATAACCTCTCATAAAAACACAGGAAGAATACTACACGGTGGAGCAGATTTTGAAAACGGAACGTCGACGTGGCAAGACGATGCACTTCGTGAAATGGCAAGGCTGGGCCAGTTCGTTTAATTCCTGGGTCGCGGTCAACCAGGTGAAACGACTTTAAAGCCTGACACCACCGCCATCATCCTCCATTCCACGTTCGACCATGAACACGATGTTATGGACAAACAGCAGCCGCCTCTGAACAGTGTATCTCAAAACGCGCAAAGCGCAAGTGGGCTTTGTGGTGACATTGCTAACCCTGCTGGGCATTTTATATGGGGGTGTGTTTTACGACGTTGCCTCTCTTACCACTCTACTCATCCCACCAAAGACACAACCACCAGCCGCCAGTACAGATCAGACGAATGTACAGACATTCTCTACACCAGTCAAACCCGTGATCGAAACGAGCCCAGTCATCACCACCACCACACCGAGTATACAGTTTAGGTCAACATCGAGCTCTACACCAAGTATTGCAGTGCCCAATACGTCTGAAAACCCACCGGATTTCATCACTCACAGTGAACGCCCATCGACAACGGCGACCGACGTTGTTGTACCCACCACCCTAGTTCACTGGTACCAAATTTACAAGAGCGGGTTACCACGATAACGGATACACCTCCAGCCATGGACCCCCGGTGGCAACAGCCCTTCACTTGCGTCATCGCAGGACCGACGGGTTCCGGCAAGACGCACTTCGTCAGGAAGCTCCTTCAACACGCCGACAACATGATTACCCCACCCATTGCCCGGGTCGTGTGGTGTTACGGAGAATGGCAGGCGGCGTATGCAGCAATGCCCCAGATCACGTTCGTGGAAGGCCTACCCAAACTGGCCGATTTGGAATCGGACAACTTGGTGGTTCTGGATGATCCCATGGCGGACACGGACGCGCGGGTCTCCCAACTCTTCACCAAAGGCAGCCATCATCGACGTCTCAGCATCATCTACATTGTGCAGAATCTGTTCAGTAAAAACAAAGAACATCGGAACATCAGCTTAAATGCCCACTACCTGATGGTCTTCAAAAACCCGAGAGACACCACTCAACTGATGCACCTGGCGTGACAGATGTACCCCGGCCGCACGCAGTTTGCGTTGGAAGCCTTTAAAGATGCGACAACCCCTTAGCACGGGTATATGCTCTTCGACCTGAAGCAAGCCACCCCCGACCACCTTCGACTACGGACCGGTATCTTTCCCGGAGAGATCCGCCACGTGTACATGAAAAAATAATGTAAACACACCCACAGTGACACCCCAACTAGGGTGTGTGTTTGATGATGGGGAAAATAAAAGAATTAATACAACTTCATGGTTGACTTTGTCGCTGAAGTGAAAGAATATTCAGGAGGTAACCCGCAAAGGATAAAAAGGGCAGGGTTGTGGGTTCTAGCATTAGTTGTACATGATGTCTTCGCGAGTACGGAAGCACGCTCCGACGCTCCGTGTATTGAAGACGGCCCCACCCGAGTTGGACCGTGACCGTGTACGCTGTCTGTCCGAGATCGGGTACAACCTGTTAAAAGGCACTCCGGCTCAGAAGACCAAGTTGGTCAAGCATAAGTCAGGTCTCCGGACCCTACTACAGAAGCGAGTCTCTCAGGCTAGGAAGAAAAAGGTTTTACAGAAAGGCGACTTTCTCGGGGCCATTTTAGCACCGTTGGCCGCTTCCGTGTTGGGACTGATACTGGGCGAACTGTTAGGCCGACAATGACCCACACGAAAAAAATGGTCCTCGTCAAACCACGGCTCCTTCAAAGCCTCCAATCCCCATATCCGGTCTCACCTACGGTGAAGACGATGAATACCCTCGATCACGAGATGCAACAGATTCTACAACGACGGAGTTAAGCGCCAGTGAGAAAGTGCAACAGTACAATGAGACGCTTCAACGGTACATCACGTTCATGGGGCAATACAAAACACTCTCTACCCCAGCACCACAACCACCACCACCACCACGCGACACACCGCCGACATCAGCACCGCTCCAACAGCCACCATTACCAGGTGTATCACCGACAGCCCCACAGTGGGTCGAAGACGAAGTCTTAAAGAGTGTACCTGCATCGTTCAAGAGACAAGCTGGCCTGGTATTACAACGGGTGAAAGATAATCCTAACATGACTTGAAATGATAAAGGCGAATTACTGGTACAGAATCAGGGGTCCCCGGTACCCACAATACGGATTTAGTGAATTATAACGCATATAAGGGAAGTGGGAAGAGGTGCCGGCATACTGACAGAGCCACATGACTTCACAGTATAGTCTTCTGGTTAACCTATTCTAAAGCACATACCAAGAACCTAACAATTCGTGATATGTGTTGTATCTCAGGTACGCTTTTATTGTACCTGTTCATGTGGCAACTTGGATGACATGACCGCACGGCCCCTAGCACTGGCATAAGCGGTATTAGATACAAATCTAGAGAGCTGTGATGGAAATGCTCTGACAACTCGTATATTGGTAATTGGTGAGCTGTGTCGCTGTGACAACTCGTACACTGGTGATTGGTGAGCTGTATTGTCGTCAGATGAAAATGACGGCATTTAACACAAAATACTAGTCGGTAAGGGCCGATGTCGACCCAGCATCAACTTCCCACAATGTCATCATATATCAAAGACCAAAAGGTCTGTACAGGGAGGAGGGGGGTCTCGGGGACGAAACGTCTACCAGCAGAATCTCGTCATATACATGATCTGATGTGTCAACGCAGGTCGCACATGGATCCTCAAGGATGGGAGGTCTTTGATCAAAGCTTGAAAGACATGCATGTTCCACAGGAATTGGGTGTATGGTACTGGGGTAAAAGCGCACCAGTCGACGACCGACCCAGCGGCGACGCACATTGTAGACCCAGGATATCTTTTCTTAAACATGTCCTTAATCCACGCCCCTCCACCAACAGTGAATTTGATTTGTGGACCTTTCCACCGACACAGACCAGTGCCGAACAAGGATTATGGGTGGAGCATCTCCCGCTCTCCAGCATCAACGAAACAGGACCCATCGAGTTCACCATCGCCTTGATGGCCACTAACGTAGAGGGGCATGTAGCCGACTACAAGATCGTCATCCAAGACGCAGTCCTGTATGTCCGAAAAGTGAAACCGAATCCAGTCGTTCAATTGGGACACCTCAAAGCCTTGGAAACAAAACCAGCCCAGTACCCTATCCGACGTGTACAAACCAAAGTGATCTCTGTGCCTGCCTGGAATATGAGCGTTAACAAAGAAAACCTGTCCCTGGGGGAACTGCCCAAGCGATTGATCCTGGCCTGTGTGGAGAATACCAGTTTCAGCGAAGTCTACCCAGAGAACCCGTTTTACTTTAAACATTTCGGCATCAATTTTGTGGCCCTGCATGTGGACGGACAACAGGTCTCAGCCACGGCCTTAACACCGAACTTTGGGCGCGGGAATTTCATTCGAGCCTATCAGAGCTTGTTTACAGCGACCGGTCAAATCAACCAGGATGAAAGGAATATGATCAGTCGGGAGGACTACGCGAGCGGATACACGTTGTTCTGTTTCGATCTGACCCCCACCTTAGAGAACGACCATCAGCTGACCCTCGCCAAGCAAGGCAACTTACGGTTGGAAATCCACTTTGCGCCAGCCCTCCGAAGCCCCATCAATGTGATCTGCTACGCCGCGTTTAACAACGTCATTCAAGTGGACAAGGCGCGCAACGTCCTGTGTGACTTTGCCACCTAACATGGATACAGCCCAGATAACCACCGTGCTGGAGAATGACTCAGGGACACGTATGATCTTTCAGGGGGTGTTCGCCCGAGATGTGTTCCCATTAGACCGTGTGTATCCCACAGCCTACATCCTCAACACGGACCCGATGGATCGGCCCGGTCAACGGTGGGTGGCCGTGTACTTGACAGAACAGCAGGGCGAATACTTTGACCCGTACGGCCTGCCACCCCTCCATCCCTTCATGGACGAAGGCACAGGGATGTGGTATTGGAACAGTCAAGCGTTGCAAATTACAAGCGTCTGGTCCGTCATTCATAATTCAGCCGTCGTCCATTAAAGAATATCCGCGTCCATAATCCAAAGTCCTATTCCATATTCCATATAACAGTATTAGCACCAAATTCAAAAAGACAATCATAGTATACATAAACATAGGCTTGTTTCCTGCAAGAGAGAAGCGGTCAACAGTTTTCAATGATGCCGGCAAGACATCATGATGTTCCAAAAATATCAAATCCGTATCGCTGATCAGTATTCTTAATCCATAATATTCGTTGAAATGAGGATCTTGAAGTACATGGGTTCATACGGCCCCTAGCCCCGGGTTAAATGGAATTAGACACAAGTTACGAAACGTAACGCCATAGATCTTGCACGCTACGCTCGTATTTTGCTATCAGCATGCGATATGTATATAAGCCTGATCAGTAGCGTGTGCGGACAATACTGCTTGTTCTACCTCTACCATCAATGCCGGGGAAGAACGCTACCCACCACCGTACAGATGTTTGACGAGTACCCCAAGGCTGAGGACCGAGATGTACTCGTGTATGACTGGGCCGCCCATCATTTTAATGTACGAGCCCCGTTCTGGGCTTAAATTCTAGCCATTTCAATATACAAGCCCCTGTATTGGGCTTCAGTTTTCACGTGGTTGTTCTCACGTTGTTGTTGTTATTTATTGTTGAATAAAAAACAAAATGAGATCTCACCCAAAACCCTGTCTTGTGTGTTTCTGTACAATAGTTTACGAGCTTAAGCGGCTATTAATGGCCAATGCTTGAACAGACATGTGGGATTCTAATTTTACCCAAACTGGTATAGGCCAGTCAATGAATGGGCTGAGAAATTAGCCAATCAGTGGCCTAGGATGGGGCCAAATGTAACCAATCAATGCATATAACCTTGAAGTGCCCCGGGGCATGGTTAGCACTTCCGAATTTCCCCCTTTGTCTACTACTCCCGATTTTTATTTTTTTTTATTATTTATTTCTCCATTGTCAATTTTATCGTCAAATGCAGGTATTCAAATGATTTGACAAATGATAGTTTCCAAACGATCAAACTCTGTATTCACTTAGTGGTTTTCGCCCAATTTTATGGAAATATGGATCAGTCAGATCCCACTGGTGTCTGTCACTGTACATGGTTTCGAAGGTATTATACACATTCATTGTTATTTGGTTAGATCCATATTAATTAATACCCGATATTTCAAAAATATTATAATTATAAATTTACCAACTGTGTGCAATCAAGGATGCGTTTAAACCGTATACAAAAATGTCAAAAATGCTATTAGTCATAATTGTATTGAAGTAACGAACAGATAAAAATGACATATACAACATGTAAAACTGTGTAATTATACGATTGAATATATAATTTTAAAAATGTATGTCTCAATGGTAATTTAGTTCAACCAGTAACAGAAATCAAGGTGTAAGATATGGCGCTGGTATATCACGTTTCAAGCTGCCACAAACAAGTAATATAATCTAATATACGTGTATGCCTAAACCTGTTGGAATTCAAGCTGTGGTAAAATTAAGAAATAATGTTTTCATAGGCGTGCTCAATGGTTATTTTACGCACAGTTAGTTTGAGAAAGTTTATATTTTAGAGCGCAATAATGTTTTCATAGTCGTGCTCAATGGTTATTTTACGCACAGTTAGTTTGGGAAAATTTATAAATTTAGGGCGCGGGCTTCGCCCCCAACTTTCCCAAACTAACTGTGCGTAAAATAACCAATGAGCACGCCTATGAAAACATTATTGCGCCCTAAAATATAAACTTTCCCAAACTAACTGTGCGTAAAATAACCATTGAGCACGCCTATGAAAACATTATTTCTATTCTATTGCAATACTCAAATTGATTATCAACAAAAATTATAATGAAAGGTTGAAATAATATGGTAAAATTTGACATCCTTTCTCCCCTTTGTTGAAAATACTCGTCCACTGATATTGGTACGATGCTCCCATCTCGGTTGACATCGTGCCAATATCGGTGGACGAGTTTATGTGGTCTCTCAAATGGAGAGTGATACTGTCAGCTGCGTCAGCTGTGTGAAAATTACGTGGATATATGTCTATTTGTGTCACTTTGTTAACCAATTTCACGATAGAAACAACAGATAAAGAAATTTCATCTTGTAATTTATTTGTTTTATTCGATTGTTACTTGTATGAAAGCAGACGTCCCTTTCCTCATCCGACTTGTGAAATGGAATCTCCCAATGAACACCTGCACTTGACGCGTGTTGATTTCACATAACCGTGCTAAAACGCGTAATAAATGCACGTTTAGCTCGATATTATTGACACAAGTGTTATAGAATGTAGTTTTAGCCGTTCAATAGAATTAATTACGGGAAAGGGATTAGGGAAGTCTGTCGTGTTATGAGAGGTCATGATTTATGTATTGTTTTGTCGGACTATATAGGTCATGTACTTGTGTATGAGGTTATCCAGAGATTCGGAGATACGATCTTTGCTACACCAAGTTGTGGTATTTCTCTCAACTGAATTCCATGTGTGTTATGTGCTGTTACTGTCTGATGCATGATATAAGTTATAATACAAGTGTCGATAAACAAATAATTGAAAGTACAGGTGCTGTACAGTTGAATGACACCCCGGCCCTGAAAATGAAAGTATAATACAAAGCTGGCTTATGCGGGACCACTGGAATGTATGCGAGTTAATAACGACGGTTCCTGTGGGTATTTCCCCGCGAAAGGCGTGGGAAAATCTTAACAGAAAGCTATAAACACAACTAATAGTGCAAGAGTGATGACTTACTGCTCTTTAGGACTAATAATGGACTTGCAAATCCATGTGTTATGAAAGAACCGTTCTCTGATATTTTTAGACTAAGGAAGTTCCCAATCTAGTACTATTTAGGATATGACATACTTTGTGGACTTCCCCACCTGTTCTATGATTTGATTGGTGGATATTTTTAGGTGGAAATACCCTATACTTGATTAGTGGATATTTTTAGGAACACAAGAACCGTGCTCTGATTGATGGATATTTTTAGACTAAGAAAATTCCCAAACAGTGCTATTTAGGATATGACCTACTTTGTGGCGACTTCAGGCGTGGGCGTATACAAATTTCACTGGCATAGTTAGCTATGATGCAAGACATACGGCATGCACATACCTCACTGCTCTTTGTTTATGGAGGGTCTATTGACCAACATTGATGTGGGGGCTCCTGCGCTCCATTGCATATTAATTAACAAAACATCCTTTTACGGAGCATTAACTATTAAATAACAAAACGCCTTTTTAGGGAGCATTACATAATAAGGCCTCGAAGTGCCCCCATCACAAAATAAAAAGCATATCATTTTCCTGTGGTCTGTCGCCGATTTTATTTTGTTTTGAAATATGTTAGGCCGTTTGTAATATGATTTAACAAAGAATTAAGCATGCTCCACTAGAGTCAGAAATAAAATAGCTAATTCGCACAACTTCGTTTTGGTCTCGCGTAGACTCCCCCAGTCTTGCGCCTCGTGAAACTGACATCTCTGCACGTCTGAGAAATATTTGAATACAGATAATTTCATTGGCTCGTTTAAATGGGGCCGACATTTGACCTCATGCTTTGGGAACAACTTTCGAACTCGATTATCTCCCTCTAGATAGATGACGCCGTGTGAAATACATGCCGAATCACAGCGGCAATCTAAGGGTAGTGTTAAGTGAAACGTGAAATGCCCTTAGCAAGCTAAGATGAGAACCGCCACTTCCTTGCCCATATTGGATTATGTTTCATCCAGTTTATTTTGTTAGATTTCCCGACTTTGTACTCTCTGGCGGCATCATGATTCTCTGATCGGAAGGTGTGTAAATAGGCTTAAAATGACCCGGATTAAGATTTTATAAAGTCACGGTGATGATAATCCCCTCCCCTTTCTGTCTGGCAGGGTTTATTGCCTGGCAGAGCCTGAGGTATGAGCTGCCGTTTATGACAATATTAGTAGCATGTATATATACATTGGAAAATAGAAAATATGATGATAATGAACATGGCGTGAATTGGGACGTTATATAGGAAATATCGTTATATTGAAATTACAAAATATGTGGGAATGTATATGAAATGTCTTTTTTTTTAAGAGTGGTGTAGTTATATACACTCTACATTGATTTGATCAACATATAGACCGATTGAACGTATATAGTGTAAACTGATATGTATATAGTCCGATAGAATACGGCATACTTGACGGAAGACGCTTATAGGATATGGCAGGCGGAAGTATGCTGTGCGCATGCTATGTACACTTTATAGTCGGCCGGCCAAGGACATTAAAAACTCTTTTTATGACATTTTTTGTTACAAATGGTTACGGTACCCATGCTAAATTAGTTCTTTGTGTGGTGGGGACCAAGGTATGAGATTCCTGATTTAGGTCCATTAAGGTCATTTTGGGGTCACTTTTGAGGTCAAATAAGGTCAATAATGGGTAAAAATCGGTTATAAATTAATATCCACCGTAGTCATAGATAATACGTTAATTATTAGAATTAAGGTCATTTTAGGATCACTTTTGGGTCAAATGAGGTCAAAAATTGGGGGAAAAATGAGTATCCAAACTGCATTAGTTGTGTACAGTGTAAGGTTTCAATTAGTCATAGATAACACGTTAATTATTCAAATTACGGTCATTTTAGGGTAAGTTTTTGGTAAATGAGGTCAAAAATGGGTACAAATCGATTATAAATTCATATCCACAATAATAATTGTTACGAATGGGTATACAAACTGAATTCGTTGGTGTAGGATTTAAGGTAGGCATAATAACCATTATGTAACCAATATGTTGTTTGTCGAGGATTATTGAAATAGACTCAAAAATTTACCTAAGATGACAACTATATAGTGTGAAACAGCTCAGTTCTTGCAAATGCCTGCTTCGAGCTAATAATAATCCCTTCATATTTGGCGGATAACAGTTAACAAGTTGAGCAAGAGTTGAGAGACTCCATATGTTCGCCATCTTGAATTCCTTGATTATTTTTCTAGCTGATGATTGTACGAATAGAGCCAAACTAGTGTTATATATTCATATTAACTGTTTATTTCCAAGAAACTCTCATTTCATTCTTCAGTCTAATTGTCACAACATTTTAAAACCACAACATGCCAACACTGCATGGCATGTCTCACACTTTTCTTCTAATCCGTTGATTGTCTCTGTATAAACTATTCATTCATTTAAGATTCTGTGTCTGACATTTCATTTGGAGTAATTGTTTATCGCGTATTCAACTAACTGTTATATCCTGTTTTACTGTCACACAAACTGCTGTCGCGTCACTATATGTCATGCTTTATTATAGTTAGACTATATAAGATATGCAATTTGTGTTTATGATTAACCAGAAACTCGAACAACCAGCTTCTGTTGGACCAAGTTGTGCGTAATTCCAACTGGATTTATTGTGTGGTTTTGTAGTTAAGTATATTTTATAATGAGAAGACACACTGCGGTGTAATAAAGAAGTTCCCGTGTTTGCAGCTCTACATTGCGACTTATTTTAGGTTATTTCCTATTTTAAATAAGGTCTTGGAGTTGCGCCGGAAAGTCAACTTCTAACACTAGCCCCATAAATAGTTAGATCGATCTGTTTTGTGAAAAGGCTTGGCTTTGAGAAACTGTTACTCTCAGCCCCATGTAATCACAATACCTTGAATTAGAAGAGCGAAATGAAACCCATATGGTCACCATTTTGAATTTAACAATTATATTCTCAGCTGAAGATTATGCCAACGGAATAAAAATAGGCATAATGTAATAAGCCATGGCGTTATTCTGCTCAATTAAACAAGTTTGTACCTAGAATAGAAATTCACCCTGAAACTTGTTTTAGTTTTGATTACTTTTCTGTTCAGCTTACATGCTTTAAATTTTGTACAGGATAGATACCTATCATTTTAAATATAGATGGTTAAGAAGATCCCATATAAATTCGCAGCATGAAAATTCCTACAGACGGAATTATTTTCCTTCTTGAGAGGGGTGGGAATTTTTATCCCTTATTAAGTTAATATGGGATTCTTTTTCCCATATAATTCAAATCATCAATTTAATTAGTTAAAATATCAATGACCCTCTGCTGGAGTGCATGTACCTGCAGCTTGTGTTGATCGAGCATCATGACTGGTCAGCCTTAAGGCCCTGTCACACTCACCCGCGATCACGCTGGCGCTCCCACTGCGACCTGAAAAGTATGAAAGCGTGTGGCAAAGCGCAGTAAGGTCTCTGAGAACGATTTGGTGACGCAGTGGAAACTGTCAAGGACGGGAGAGGGTTATGGAAAGCCATCAGTGTCATAACCTCTGGTTTTCCACACGTGGTAATTCGATTTTCCACTCGTGGAAATTCTATTGTCCACGCGTGGAAAATACAGCCAATGGTTTGCCTTGTAATTACCACGTGTGGATATTTCGACCAATTATTCAACTTGGAAATACCACACGTGGAAATTATTTACCACGTGTGGAAAATATCCACCAATGATAGAACTGGGAATACCACGTGTGGAAATTATTTACCACTCGTCGTATTTATCACCCAATCATTGAATTCGGAAATACGACGCGTGGTAAATAATTTCCACGCGTGGTATTTCACTGGGTTTTTCACACGTGGTAATTCTCTTTTCCACACGTGGTAATTCAATTTTCGAATCTACCAATCAAAACAATCGTTACAGAAAGCAGATACACGCACTTTAACCCTGTCTTATCTGTTGTACGGTCGTCGACCTATACGACTCAGCCTCAGGTGGAACTCCTGCACTGCTCAACAAATACTTATTAAAGTTTGCTACACGTACCTGTATTTTATGAAATTGACAGTGTCCTGTTGCAGATTGTCTGTTCCAGCTAGACGAACACATTCGGAGAACTGATACTTGAACAGCCGAAAACTGTGAAGGGACCAGCTTTCTTTGTTAAGCTCTCATCCATTGGCTAAGTAAAATAAAATTTCGACGCGTGGATAAATGGGAATACCACGTGTGGAAATTATTTACCACGCGTCGTATTTCCGAATTCAATGATTGGGTGATAAATACGACGTGTGGTAAATAATTTCCACACGTGGTATTCCCAGTTCTATCACTGGTGGATATTTTCCACACGTGGTAAATAATTTCCACGTGTGGTATTTCCAAGTTGAATAATTGGTCGAAATATCCACACGTGGTAATTACAAGTCAAACCATTGGCTGTATTTTCCACGCGTGGAAAATCGAATTACCACGTGTAAACCAGAGGTTATGACACTGATGGCTTTCCATAGAGGGTCGCCATGAGCTACCTTGAGCGCCAAACCTCGGCGCTTGTTTTGTGCATGCAGAAAGTAGACTGATGCCCTGGTCGCAGGAGGCTCTATTTTTATACACGCCGCACATGAGCAATGAACGAGTTGCAAAGGTATTGAGAGCGTAGTGAGAGCGCAGCGGCAGCGACTTGGACGCACTGAGAGCGCACTGAGAGCACACAGAGCGCAGTGGGAGCGCATTGAGAGCGCACTGGTGATCAAACTGGGAACGCATAGGGTCGCAGTGAGAGCGTAATAAGCGAGTCAAGAACGTACTGTAAGCTACTGTAAGTTACCTGGTGTCATGGATTTCACAATTTTCGGCGATGTCACTGCGCTTTGGTGAAAAATTTCAAAGTCCGGGAGCGCAAAGCGATCGACGGCTGATCGCAGTAGAGTGTGACATCAAACATTTATAAACAATGTTTCTGTTTGTAACTAAGTCAAACCTGCTTTAATTAATGCCATTAATCCCTTATTAATTGCACAATCAAACGTAGAAAACGGAAGTTTAAAAGAAAAAGTTAACTCCCCTAGGAGAGAGTTGTCCGCCCCTAGGAGAGCTCTTCACTCAACTCCAGCGTGGTCACTATATAGGCGACTGTAGCCTTATTCTCATCCTCTTTCTCAAACCGAGACCAGTAGTGAAACAAGGCCGCGGTACGAGGGGACGGAAGGGTGGGCACATTAAACTAAAGCAGGTTTGACTTAGTTACAAACAGAAACATTGTTTATAAATGTTTGATGTTTGCTACCTAAGTCTTAAACCTGCTTTAATTAATGCCATAGTACCAACATACGGAGGTGGGAACCTCGGTCTTGTAGTATATCAAAGTAGGCTAAGTGACCGCTGGAATGACACAGAAAACATGGGCATAGCATGAACAATCCATAATCAACAAATGAAACCTTGGTTATCAACATAAAAAGGTTAAACATGTGAATAAGATACTGATGTACTTATCTTTGATTGTTCACAGCCATGTAGCTGTGTTTGTGGTGTGGAAATTATTAGTTTCCCCCCCGAGTAGTACACAAGCGAACAGATTATTGGTCTACTCGGGGAAGCCGTCTATACCAAGAGAGGACCTCAGCGAAATGAAATGTTGGTCTACTTGGTAAGGCTTATTTATCTTGGCTGTTCCTAAGACCGGGTGAAGTCGAACTGGTCCGGGCCTAGTGATCGCCAAGTCACACCACTCTCAGTCCACAATCGTCTTCCATCCAACCAGCATTTAGGGAGTTGAGTGCAGAAGACGGCGCTGAGATCATTGAGAAGGACGTCAGATTCAACCTGAAGGACACAATCAAAAACCGCAGTTAAGGTAAAGATCACACTCACCATGGATACATACATCTTAGGGTGATGATACAGTGTCTGACATCTCTTTAGAGGATCCAAGGTCGTCCATCTGACTTATTTCTTCCTTCAATATGAGATCAATCAATTGTGGACCAATAATATGAATGTGATGAGATGATACAGCAATTAAAGCAGATTTGCTGTGATGATTCATACTGCCGCCCCCCCCCCCTTTTTTGGAATTAGTTGACCACATGCTGGGCAGCCATGAACGGCCCAAGCGTGGTCATCCTATCTGACTGGACTGACATCTCTCAGATAGAAAAAAGGAGAACGTGGAGTTCGCCGTCCAGACCCAAGACTGGACAATGTCAAGGAGGGGCAGGCTCTTTCATAAATCTCAACAAAAGAAACCTGGCCGGTAACGCAGAGGATAACCATGGAGTAGTAATGGAAGATACTAATCTCACCTATCTTCTGAGTGTCTACCCAAGTAGCTGGGATGACACAGATAAGGGAATAACTTGAGACAAGCAACAAGAAAAACCTTGGTTAGGAATCGAAAAGGGCCAATCATGAATATGATACAAATATACTTATTCTTGAGTGCCTCCATCCATGTAGCTGTGCTCGTGGTGCGATATGTCAAACTCTACCAAGAAATCAGAATCCTCTCCCACTCGGGTTGTTAAGTCTTCTTGGTCTTAGAGGGCGCCAAGCGACGTCATACTCAGTCCACCAACGACTTACGACCAACTTGTCTTGTGAGTTGAGCGTAGGAAACACAGCTGAGATCATCCAGAAGGTAGTCAGTTCAAGCTGAAAGACACAAGTAAAACCGTAGTTTAAGGAAAAGCTAAAACACTCAAAGCGTCAGACATTTTAGATTGATGATTAGAGAGTCCATGGTCGCCTATCAGACTTATTCCTTCCTTCAAGACGATCATGATGAAAAGCAAGATGGCCGCCTTGCTGCAATGGTGACAAATTTCGCCCCCTCCTCTTTTCTTGAAAGAAACTAACCACGTGCTGGGCAGCCTTTAGTGGCCCAAGCGTGGCCACACTATCTGACTGCACTGACATATCATACAGATATAAAATTTGTGAACGTGGAGTTTACTGTCCAGACACAAGACTGGACAATGTCATGGAGGGATAAGTTCTTCCATAAAGGCCATGTGTAGTGATGGCCACATAGAAGAAGCAAAAAACAAAAGTGGGGGCGTCAATGGAATATCTACCTTCTGCCCATTGGAAAGACTAATTTATGGTCTTAAACAACTACACGGCTTATTTAAATATGAAGCCTTGCTGACAGGGGAAGGGACATGATAACCGTAGTCGAGAACCGTGAACGGAACCGGAACGAGTAAGATAGTGGCGGATGGTTTGAACAGGACATAACCGAAGATCGTCCTCCAGGAAATAGAAGATCTTTCAAGAACATGAAGTTCAGACACTCTGGACGCTAAAGAAACGCCGCCACCCGATATCCCATACCGGTAACAGTTGGCGAGTACAACGCGACTGTAATGCTACGGCGCGAATAAGCTCAGAGACATTATCAATAAGGCTAATGTTGGTAAGTAAAACGTAACCCCAAGCCAGAGCAGACGATAGCCTCCCCTGGTGCTCAACTGAGACTTCCTATCCCGGTGAAGTTGAAGGAGGAAGACAATTACGCGGAAATAGAGTCGGGAATGGTATCACGACCTCGGCATCAGGACAAATAATCCGCTGTAGAGACCGAACCCGAACAACGAACTCCGTGAGTAAGGTCCCACATATAACCAACAACCCTAAGGATGAATGACAGAACCACAATGTCAAAGTCTAATCATTGGTGTAACGGTCTATACCGAAATAAGGTACTTAAAGGAGAAAGTCGGAAAAAACTGTCTCCCAAGTACACCACAAAAAACGTTGTGTCGCTTAAGCACAATCCTAAGGAAAATGGATCTCAACATAACGTTTGTGTGTAAAATCAACATGAATCTGTGTTAATACAACACTGCTGAATTCAATTAAAGATGACTAGTCAGCCACTCACAATCCCGCCGTCGTCCTCAGAGGAAATCCACGTCCATAATCCAAAGACCTATACCATATAACAGAATTAGACCAAATACTGTTGATTTGAATACAAATTTTGATATTCTGAACTCCAGACTGGAAACAACAAGGTCTGAACAGAATTCTCTTCGTAGAGTAACGACGAAGCTAAGTAAATCACAATGTGAAAAACCCGAGGGGAATTGATACCAGTGGAAGATTGACGCCAAACGAACGGACTTCCCCTCCGCCGACGACCGACGATGGAGAATCAAAGGAAGTGCCGATGAATGGACCTAAAATATGTATCTAGCAGATGAAGAAATGACGTAACAACGGCGTTATGGCGTACTGGAAACGTCTAACCGATGAAATAGGACGACGCACCGGTGTAGGAGAGACACATAACGGTGTAAAGCGTAATGTGAAAAAAACGTGAAAAATGTTGTGTATGATAAACAACGTAGAGATTTCCCGTTCACAATACTTAATGAATATACATGCTCATAACGGAGCAGAATACAAACTTATAAAAGTACACGACGTAACAGAAACGGCGTTGCAAACAGTAACCCCGTAGTCGATTGTAATAAATTTCCTTCTCTTAAAAGAGATGAACATATTAGATGTCTGTAGCGTTAATCACCAAATGTAACTCAATGAGATAAATGAGATTAATGGATCTTTGTGTCAGTGAACATGAGTAGCGTGTCAGCGCACATGGTTACATTATGACCTCTCCCGATGTAATCTGTCTCCTGTATAAGAAATTCCGTCCGGAGTTTCATATGGAGAGGATATTAAACATTTACAACAATGTTACTATTAATAACCAAATAGTGACACAACCGACATCCAGATCAAGGAAGTTTTTCCAGGAAATCAACTTTTTTGAAACAATCTATAATCAACAAATGAAACCTTGGTCATCCACATAAAAAGGTTAAACATGTGAATAAGATACTGATGTACTTATCTTAGATTGTTCACAGCCATGTAGCTGTGCTTGTGGTGTGGAAATTTTTAGTTTCCCCCCGAGAGAGTACCTCAGCGTACAGATTAATGGTCTACTCGGGAAGCCGTCTATACCAAGAGAGGACCTCAGCGAAATGAATTGTTGGTCTACTTGGTAAGGCTTATTTATCTTGGCTGTTCCTAAGACCGGGTGAAGCCGAACTGGTCCGGGCCTAGTGATCGCCAAGTCACACCACTCTCAGTCCACAATCGTCTTCCATGAGTGCAGAAGACGGCGCTGAGAACAAAGAGAGGAAAAACATTTAAAGTCTCTCGCCGGCAGGAAAGTGAGGTTATTCAAAATTTACAAATTGAAATGACCTAACACGAACAAATTGTCGAGAAGAGGAACAACAGCAAGAACAATACTAAAAAGCAGTTTGATGCTCTAGTAAACTGTACCGGTAATACACATGCTGGGACGAATATACTCGTCCCAGATACTTGGTAGAAAGAAAGCATAGAAGACTTCACGACTTACGTGTCAATAGGCTTGTATCCTTGGCCGGTCAACAAACAATCCCACCACGCTAGTAATTTTAAAATTTTCTCATAGTGAAGAAATTAAAATTAGTGCATAACTCCATCTGAATTATACGCAAAATACAGTATACAGATGGAACCAGTTTGGTGAGAAACAAACAAATCACATGTATAAAACAAATTTGTATACCAAGGCATAATACAGTTTCATAATAAACAGTGGGTAATCGGATTATATACTCACGATAACCAACACGAGATCCCTTTGTAGATCGCACCCTAATCACAAAGAGATCAGCAAAGATGCTCAATAAAATACAACAAACAGTCGTAGCATTGAAGTCCCGTAATATCGATTACGTTAATATTATAGCATCGTTTATAAAGAGTTGAGTTGTGCAGTTACGTACACAAAAACAACAAACACATAAACATGAGAGGTAGAATAAAACCCCATAAGTTCTCTCTTGAAGACAGGATATCAAAATTACACAATAATAGTTGATATAACAAGAGATTACCTTCTTGGCAGGACCAAAGAATTGAATGCATGAAAGTAACGAACTACCAAAGTCCGAAACAACAATAACCACATGGAACAATGACGGACGGCTTATAAAGAATCGTATTTCCCCGGCAGGGGAAAATGAACCTCCCGCGTCAAACCAGGGTCGTACTCACACTCTTGGTAAGGATTTATACAACAATTTAATGGATAAAATCATGACGAAACAAAAACCTGTTCGTTCAGAGTACAACACAATAGGCTCACATACCGACCGCGGAATGTTGGGAGCCAATAAAAGCCCACAATAAACACACCGGGTCGCAACACAAAGTTTGCGACATATTTCCCGGGGAACTGTGTCATTAGTTACACATGAGAATTTCATAATGACTTCTAGAATAACATCGTCAGACGATCATTTCAAGAGAATTTAAAATCTCCGCCAAAAACCAATATTTAGCGACGTACGTCGGAAAATACCAAATACGTCCGACTCAAAGAAGTCCAACATTCGCCCCAACAAATAGATCGGGAACGGAATTAAATAAACTATGTAGATTTAACCGTTTATTTGTTTTCTTCCTTCAAGAAGATACATGTGGTGAACCGATAGGTAAAGGAGAAATAACCTGGGGTGAAGGTTCCTTTTGTTCGACGGGAACAATAGACTGGCCAGGCTTGACCGACCTGGCCTTTGTTAAGCGTAACAAAGGAACTGGATTTGGATCGACCCTAGACAATGAAACTCCGAACCGGGTCAAACTGTCTAGCAACCTGGAATTATCATCGTGTAGGACGGTACCGCTTGGTGGTATAGAAACTGACACGGGAGACTCTGGGTCTTGACCAGCTCGGCCAAGAACTTCAATACACTTCATATCATTGACCAAAGAAAATTTCTAAGACCCGTCTGTCGATCTCTCAAAGACGGGACATCACAAGCATGTAACAGAAAAACCCGACGGGCCTGGGCATAATTCTTCCAGGCCGCCGGATTCCATAATACCCATTCCGCGCACGTGGACGCCAGGTAACATAAATGTTTACAAGACAAACAAGCCGTATGAGCGTCTAAAGGGGATAAATTTTCCCCGCACGTACGACAAGGAATACCAGTCGGAACTTCAGACATAATAATACAGTAAGTCAGTTCCGAATGAATAACAAAAACAAGACTTGATAAAGGATATTACACCAGCGAGACAACAACAACCAATGTTGTAAAATTGCCTCTGAATACTTCCCTAGATGTGCACTGCTCGAGCAAACAAGAGAAAGAGGATGAGAATAAGGCTACAGTCGCCTATATAGTGACCACGCTGGAGTTGAGTGAAGAGCTCTCCTAGGGGCGGACAACTCTCTCCTAGGGGAGTTAACTTTTTCTTTTAAACTTCCGTTTTCTACGTTTGATTGTGCAATTAATAAGGGATTAATGGCATTAATTAAAGCAGGTTTTTTTGACTTAGGTAGCAAACAGGGGTATTATGTCGAACACACTCATTCCATATATCCCAGCACATTATCTTTCATGGTTTTACAGAGTATTATATGGGAATACTTAATTACTCATCCATGCAGAATCACAGACTATGAACAGCAGGCAATCATTTCCTTAGGTCTGTATTTTACACCAAGTTTGCAGAAACCAAGAAAAAACACCATATTTCATTGATACAGACATACTCTATAGAACAAATATTGATTTCTATAGAACTGATTTCTATAGGAATCTGTTCTGTAGACTGGTCTCTAAAGAACAAGTTTCTATAGAATTTAGTTCTATAGAACCAGTTTCTATAGAACTTGCACTGTTAAAAATGTTTGTAAAGTTACAGTAGAAAGTATTGTAAAATGTGACAGTGGAATTTACTGTTAAATAGAAGCATCAGTTTCAACTGCTATTTTACAGTTCATAGCTGTAGCAATACAGACAACCAGTGTAAGTTTGCATCTTCTGGATGAACTACATTATTAATTGGAGTAAAGGGCAACAACGCTGTATTGTAACATTATCCGGGTGTAAAATTACAGTAAGATTATTAGGTGTATTTCGTATACCTTTCCAAATATTTTCATCTATAATACACAGAAAACTTCAAGTACAATTTATCTAAAATGTGCAAGGAGGAATAATGAGTTTGCCTGCCAAAGTTCAATCCTCGGGGGTGGTCGTTGGAGTTAATGTACATGTTCAAAGACCAACTTAGCCTCTAATATTGCACCGTTTCACAAAGCTGATGTGCAGGATGATAGAAAGAAATGTGTTTGCTCTTATATTATCGGTGGTGCTGAATATAAATATATATTTAACCGAACCATTACGTTTTGGGAATTTTCTTCTCTGCTTTTTGAAAGAGAGACACCAGAGAACTTGACTTCTTTAAATGCTATAGGCCAATGGACTTTCTGCTGACCATGAATTTGTACAGTTATTTCTGTTGATTTAACGGTATTTTTGTTGTAATTATGCAATACTACCACTGTTGTAAAATTACAACATATGCTGTAGAAATACAGATATACAGATCGGGGCATCCTGTAAAAATACAGTGAAAAGTGCTGGTACCCTTTTTGCCAGCACTTTTTGCTGTAAAATTACAGCACCCTTTTTTACAGTGTGGGTACTAAAGTTCTATAGAGTGTCTATAGAATTCTATAGAACAGGTTCTATAGAAATTCTATAGAACTTGTTCTATAGAAACTCTATAGAACATTTTTAGCAGGGAATAAAGAAGTTCCCGTGTTTGCAGCTCTGCATTGCGACTTATTTTAGGTTAATTCCTATTTTAAATAAGGTCTTGGAGTTGCGCCGGAAAATCAACTCCTAACACTTGGTGCAGAAGTGTGGTAAGATCTCGGTTACCCCAAGCTCAGTCTCCAAGCGACTGCCTACCAACAACCAGCTAGCTTCCTCCCCGAAATTCAAGATGGCTAAGATCTCAACCTTAGACGTCTTTCGGATATTGAACTTGCTCGGTGTGCCTGCTGAACGTACCAGCTGAAATTTGCAGCACAAGAATGGTGACGCCATTCAAGTGACTTTTACGTGGGGGAACGTGGATGTACTCCCGAAAGACGCCAGTGTGGCGTGTGTGAAACGTAAGTCGCCGTCGACTGTTCGTCGTGACAATCAACGATTCTTAGCCTTCAAAGATCGTATGTGCGAGGCGAACAACACAGCGATGAGAGTAAAATCTGCACCGGCGCAGGATATCACCCAGGTCAGTACAGTCACCAATCCATCAATTCTTACACAATCATCAGTAACTCAAACAGAGTTCACTATCGACCATGCGGAGACACAAACGGACAACACATATCGAGATAGATCATCTCAGACTGTGACACCATTTCAACCTGTTAACATATCATCTGTCTCTAAAACTGGTCAAACTGATCATCCTGTTCGTGAACATTCACCTGTAACAGACGTCACCCCTATCCGGGAGGGGTATATAAAGGAAAGAACTGACACAGAAGGAAAGAAAGAATATTACGAGATTCCTACGATCCGACCAACAGAGAAAATCACTCGACGCAGGATAAAAAATGGCTGTGAACAATTTCAAGTTCAGTGGCAAGGTTTGAGACCCCAAGCCAAGCAATGGATTGCAAAAGAGAAATTAGATGCCGCAGGGAAAGCATATTTAGCAGCCCATGAAAATGACATTCCTGGACCACGCCCATTTGTGAAATCTGAGCAACCTTTATGTAATGTAATTTCGCAAGACGACATTCGCCGACGTGCTGAACAACAACACATCGATAATATGCTCCAACATCGTGAGCGAATGCAATTCCAACATCAAGGCTATATATTGGCGATAACTTATGCGTATTCTTCTTAATTGCTATGTATATGCTTCATTATGTATGCGTTTCCCATCTTTTGTTATGTCCGTCACACCTTTTCGTTTTACTACCACGCTTCTATTAGTTCATTTTTTTTCATTCCACATGATAGTCTTCGCCATCCATAGGCACAGCTTCTTAATAGTGCTAGTGAGATCCTGCATGTCTTAAACCTGGATTGTATTGCCACCATCTAGTATTTATGAAAAAAATCCCACGCTCAAAAACATTAGTTTCGAGGACGAAACTGGCGAAGTGAGGGGGAAACGTATGGTGGCCGATAAGTATGGTGGCCGATAAGGGACATCGCTAGGTATGTGGTTTGGTAACACGAAGGCAGGATGCGAAGCGCGAAGGCAGGATGCGAAGCGCGAAGTCCAAACACGAAGGCAGGATGCGAAGTGCGAAGGCAGGATGCGAAGCGCGAAGGCAGGATGCGAAGCGCGAAGTCCAAACACGACTTCGCGCTTCGCATCCTGCCTTCGCGCTTCGCATCCTGCCTTCGTGTTTGAACTTCGCGCTTCGCATCCTGCCTTCGCGCTTCGCATCCTGCCTTCGCGCTTCGCATCCTGCCTTCGTGTTTGAACTTCGCGCTTCGCATCCTGCCTTCGTGTTTGAACTTCGCGCTTCGCATCCTGCCTTCGCGCTTCGCATCCTGCCTTCGTGTTTGAACTTCGCGCTTCGCATCCTGCCTTCGTGCTTCGCATCCTGCCTTCGTGTTTGGACTTCGCACTTCGCATCCTGCCTTCGCGCTTCGCATCCTGCCTTCGTGTTTGAACTTCGCGCTTCGCATCCTGCTTTCGTGGACTTCGCGCTTCGCATCCTGCCTTCGCGCTTCGCATCCTGCCTTCGCGCTTCGCATCCTGCCTTCGTGTTTGAACTTCGCGCTTCGCATCCTGCCTTCGTGTTTGAACTTCGCGCTTCGCATCCTTCGCGCTTCGCATCCTGCCTTCGCGCTTCGCATCCTGCCTTCGTGTTTGGACTTCGCACTTCGCATCCTGCCTTCGCGCTTCGCATCCTGCCTTCGTGTTTGAACTTCGCGCTTCGCATCCTGCCTTCGTGTTACCAAACCACATACCTGAAACAATGCAGCGATGTCCCTTATCGGCCACCATAGAAACGTTATATATTCATATTAACTGTTTATTTCCGTTTCATTCTTCAGTCTATTTGTCACAACATTTTAAAACCACAACATGCCAACACTGCATGGCATGTCTCACGCTTTTTTTCTAATCCGTTGATTGTCTTTGTGTAAACTATTCATTCATTTAAGATTCCGTGTCTGACATTTTCATTTGAAGTAATTGTTTATCGCGTATTCAACTAACTCTTATATCCTGTTTTACTGTCACACAAACTGCTGTCGCGTCACTATATGTCATGATTTATTATAGTTAGACTATATAAGATATGCAATTTGTGTTTATGATTAACCAGAAACTCGGACAACCAGCTTCTGTCGGAACAAGTTGTGCGTAATTCCAACTGGATTTATTGTGTAGTTTTGTAGTATATTTTATAATCAGAAGACATACTTCGGTGTAATAAAGAAGTTCCCGTGTTTGCAGCTCTACATTGCGACTTATTTTAGGTTATTTCCTATTTTAAATACGGTCTTGGAGTTGCGCCGGAAAGTCAACTTCTAACACTAGCCCCATAAATAGTTAGATCGATCTGTTTTGTGAAAAGGCTTGGCTTTGAGAAACTGTTACTTTCAGCCCCATGTAATCACAAAACCTTGAATTATTAGAGCGAAATGAAACCCACATGGTCACCATTTTGAATTTAACAATTATATTCTCAGCTGAAGATTATGCCAACGGAATAAAAATAGGCATAATGTAATAAGCCATGGCGTTATTCTGCTCAATTAAACAAGTTTGTACATAGAATAGAAATATTCTAACAGTAACATGAAAAAAAGAATGACTCCTTATGGTCTCAATTTAACTATTATTTATAATTTGAAGACTAAGCAAATAGATTCAAAATGGGGACAAGGTACTCGGCTATGATGTGAGACCCTTCGGTTTTAATAAATTTGCACAATCAACTAAGACTAATGCCTTGATATACACAAGCAACATGGAAAAGCAGGAGTTTCAGATAACCCAACACAGCTGCCATATTGAACTTCATCATCGTATTTTGATCTTGTGGATATTCAAATAGTTTCAAAATGGACCTAAGTTGTTAGGCTATGCTTAGAGACCCCTCTGTTTTGATAAATTTCCACAATGAGCGAAGAATACAGCCTTGAACTGTACGAGCAATATGAAAAAGTATGATCTTCAGATGACCTCATATGGCCGCCATTTTGAATTTGACCATCAAAACTTGATCTTTAGGGTACCGGTACCGTATATAAATAGATTCAAAATGGGAATAGGATGTTGGGCTATGCTTAGAGATCCCTCGGTTTTGATAATTTTGCATAATGAGTTAAGAATAATGCCTTGAACTATACGAGCAACGGCCAAAATTGAGATTTTCAGATGACCGCCATTTTGAATTTGACCATCAAATCTTGATTTTTGGCATATGTAAATAGATTCAAAATGGGCATAAGATGTTAGGCTATGCATAGATATCCCATGGTTTCGATAAATTTGCGCAGTGAGGTAAGAATAATGCCTTGAACTACACGAGCAACAAGAAAAATGTGATTTTCAGATTACCCCACATGTCCGCCATGTTGATCTAAACCATCATATTTTAAGCTGAAAATTAAGCAAACAGAATCAAAATAGGCGTAAGATGCTAGGCTTTGATGTGAGATTCCTTGGTGTTAACTAATTTGCACAATGGGCTAAGAGTAATGCCTATTATATGAATAGCATGAAAAAAGGCGATTTACATGGATGAACCCACATGAGCGCCATTTTGAATTAACACATGATGGTTAATCACTAGAATTATAGAAATGGACTTAAAATTAGCCAAATATAATATTCCAAAACTACGGAAAGTCTTCGCTCTCGATTTTCAATCATTCTGGTGATACCGCGAATATTCGAAAGGGCACTAAATTTCGGAACCTTCGGTAACCCAGGCCAGATATAGGCTTAACTCAAACCACTCTCCATATATGTAATCAAAGTACTTAAAGTACTGATGTCGGGTTTACTTGAATTGTATTCACTGTGGCGTTTAAGATATAGTAATGTAGAAATGCATAGATAATTGGAAGCATAAGCTGTGATAACTTACTTTGTATAGAGTGGCAAATAATATTATGTTTGCCGATGCAAAGTCTATACTGTTCCAAAGAAACTCCCATTTTGTTATATGCAGTAGTTTACTGTGTATGGTTCAAATTTTTTCTTTCAGTTCAATACCTGTTTCAACACCTGTTTCAAACTTCTGTTTTCAATACCTGTTTCAACTCCCGTTTTCAGCAAAATAGATCAACTCAAGATTGCTTCAGCTCCAAGACTGTTTCGCTTTTAACACCCACAGATATATCAACTCCACCGTCATTTATTTCCTGCACAAAAATTCTTCTTCAAGACTGGACGGTCACTGTCGCCTGTCGGTGTGCTATCACTCCCCACACAGTCAGGCTGTTGACGCACAACTTTGATTATCAGATAATTACGAATTTGTCTACATTATAGAGAAGTAAGCTTTTGAAAAGAACTCCTCTGTGATAAATAATAAACTTAACCACAATCACTGCTCAAAGACGAACTGCCTGATCTGAACAACGATAGATCTGATCAACATCGGGTGTGAAGAATGGACCGTGGAGAATGACCCTTCCCGCCGTAACAAATGATACCGGATAAAATAGAATGGAAAGGCAAATTTTAAAAGAAATTGGAAAGATCAACTTTACTGCGATAATGTTCACATTATCAAGTTAAATGCACAAGCTACCGCGCATTGTAAAATATGTTTATGACTGTCAGACAGAAGAACGATACTTTTTTATGAATGTTGTAAGGGGCATCAAATGAGAACAGTCTCCGGGCAGGAGATCAAAACTACACATGTGCAGAAGAAAGAAGAAAAACTGAAGAGTGATACTAATGTAGGGTTTACCCTTGGTAAACCCGACAAAAATAGTTTAGTTTGCATTTTACTCCTATATAAATAAGACATTTCATATACATTGCCACAAATGTTACAATATATGATAAAACCATCTCATATTCTGTAACTTTCATTACAACAACATTTCCTTTTTAACGACCCAATTCACGCCACATTCATTCATTATCACCATATTTTTCATTATATATAGCGTGAATAGTAATATTGTCATAAACGGCAGCTCATAGTTAGACACTCTCCTGACTTGTGGGATCTGCCTCGGATGCCGCCCTGGACGTCTTTAGTTCACGACAGAATGTCCGAGCAGAAGATTCCCTATAAACCCTGGCTAGTGATGTCAATTTCGATCAAGATCAGGGTGTCATACAGGGCAATATTTTGTCTACTACTCTATTTACAAAATGTAGTATCAAAATCAACCGCTTAGATTGATGGTTCACTCTTTGTAGACGATTTCAACATTTCGTGCAGTGGAAAACGTATACACAATATTGAGGGAACACTACAACTTTGTCTGAATAGAATTCAGAAATGGTATCCAGAAAATTGCTTCAAATTCTCCAGAGCCAAGACAAATTGTATACACTTTTGCAGAAAGTATTTCCAGCACAAAGATCCAGTACTTACATTAGATGGAAATGAGATCGAAGTAGTGAAAGAGGTCTAGTTCTTAAGTGCACGAAAGCTCTTGATTTTTTTAAGGTAGTTGCCAACTATAAGTTGATCAGCAAACACTTTTCCATTTATATCGATCACTTGTTCGTTCCAAACTTGATTATGGCTCTATTGTTAACAACGGTGCAAGCAAGTCAAACTGGCAAAGCTAGATCCTATTCTCCATCAAGAACTAAGACTTTGCCTTGGAGCGTTCAGAATATCCCCTAAAGAAAGCTTATATGTCGAGCAGATGAATTTCCTTTAGAACTTCGAAGAATTAAACTATCACTGCGATATATCACATAATTGCGATCAAATCACTCGAATTCTGCATATAACTGTGTTTTCAAACCTCAGTTCTTGAATTTCTATTTAAAGAAACCCTTCATTACTCCGCCACTTGGAATTCGTATGAAACCACACATTGTAGCAGCTGGTATTAAGCTTAGTCGAATTTTACCTAACAAGCTCTTACAAATTCCACCATGGCGGTTAGCTAAACCAGAAGTAGATATTATACTAACGAAATATAAAAAGGCAAACACTAGCCAGCTCGTGTATACACAAGAAATTGGTCTGCCGAGATAAAAATACAGATCACATCATGCTATTTATACAGACGGTTATAAAGATGGTGAGAGAGTAGCATGTGCTACTATCTTTAGTTCCAAAACTAAAACCTGTCGACTACCAGGTAAAAGTTCGATATTCACTGCGGAAGCAAAAGCTATATTGTCGGCTTTAAAAGGCATTGGGTCCACTAAAGGGGACAAATATGTCATATTCTCAGATTCACTGCCATGCTTTCAAGCGATTAGAAGTGGAACTTCAACTCATTCCACCATCTTGAATATTCTACAATTATATGACTGTAGATTTGATCAACAGATTGATATTGTGTTTTGTTGTTTTGTTGGTTGCCTAGTCACGTTGGCATTAACGGAAAAAAACTGAGGCTGATAGAATGGTTAAGGCAGCCCTAGATAATGAGGTTGATCCTGTTGGAATCCCATATAGCGATTTCAGACCCTCTATCTGTACTTAGAAACCTGTTTCAATCTTTATTGGATGCTGTGAATAATAATAAACTTCATGAGTTAAAAAAACTGCAGGCTATACTCATCTGAACAGCCAGAAACGTTTCGATCAAGCCATGATCAGGCGATGTAGAATTGGCCATACAAGATTAACTCAAGAACATTTACTAAAAAAAAAGAGCCAGTCCCAAGGTGTATTCCATGCCACGAAGATCTCACAGTGAAACATATTCTTATCGACTGTATAGATTTTAAGATTGTAAGAGATTCTTACGGAGCGACTACTTTGGAACATCTTTTTTCGGGTGAGGGAGGACCGTGTCTTAGGTTATTTGAGAGAAATCGGTTTGTTGCATAAGTTTTAATGTGTGTATGTTTTAATGTGTTGAATTACTAAGTTTTTAACTTGAATACTGAGAATTTTGTTAGAGCTTCGCTATATAGCTGAAATATTGCTGAACGGTACGTTAAAATCTTAATTCTCTCTCTCTCTTTCTCTCTCTCTCTCTCTCTCTCTCAAATGAAGTCGGCTTCCATCTTCCATCTTTTTCGGTAAATATTTCGCCATGAATTAAAAGGAAATATTTCTGTAACGGGCATCTCTTCAGATGCTAAACATAATAACTAAACAGAATAAAAATCGGATAGATATTGGGAGAGTTTTTCTCGATTATATTCTGATACGTGTGCAGTTTGCATTTGAGTTAACATGTGTCCGTCACTGGAGCCGACCTCACTTGACGTCCTTAGCCAGTGACCGCGCAAAACAGCAGGGGTTATGAAAATCGCCAGATGTGATACACGATTCGCAGTAGATAGTAAAAGGCCGGTTCTAGCACAAGCTCGAATTGCGGTTAATTGAAAAAGACAACGCAAACTTGATTCAATAACAGGCGGTTAACTTGGATCGGGGGTTCTTGGATGATGTCATGGGGTGGAGTTCAGATTACGTGGTTTTACTAGTAGTTATTGCGCTGAAGTCTGAGGGTAAGGATCGACGAGTATTGAACCATTGACACGCTCCAGTAGATAGTCCTCGGCACGCTCATGGGCACATTTCAATAGGCAGGGTTTAATTTGACACGCTCCGACTACGTGTCTTGGCCATAGCCAATGTTGCCTTATAACTGTCCTGTCTCAGCCGTTGCATTAGCCTATCGTGCCTTGATCTTTGCTTTCCCTTGGGGTGACTAGCGAATAAACATATGGATATGTATTTCAATACTGTCACGTATTTGAGCGGGCGATTAACTTCGTTGGCGTCACTCGATCCACTTTGAACTGATCTCCAAGTAGAAGAAGACTATACTTAGGCTTCCTCCTGCTGCTGTATTAAATCTATTTGATTAAACACAGCAGTAAAATAGTCTTTGGTTTCAGATGATGTTCGTATATTTACAAACAGAAGAGTAATAATAACTATATGGAGCAACCAAACGAACAAACACAATCATATAAACCGGTAGTTATGCAACTGTCAGGATGCAGAATCATTAATAACACAATATCGCCGCACTTTAAATTGATTATGTTCCCTATTATCAGTTGCACAATGAAAAGCCATTGTGTGAAATCGTTAAAGGTAAAAAGCATATGATTTGTATGATAAGGCAAAGTATGTGGTTATTATTATGTTAAGTAAACCATAAAGTACATATCTACTTTTTAATATAGTCTATATTATTGTTGTGAAGTGATACAAACAAAACAATCCATATATTCATCGAAACGATCAGTCACCATGGATATTCATTCAATCATCGGCGTATAACGATCAGTCAAAATGGGTATGCAACCAGTTATCGGCGTATTAACGATGACTCACCACGGGTATCCAGCCAGTTATCGGTGTATTAGCGATCAGTTACCATGGTTATCCAGCCAGTTATCGGCGTATTCTCTGCAATACTGAAGCAGGTGTTTCAGAGCTGCTAGAACCAAACAGTCTACGTACAGGTTAACCTTTACGTCCTTCACGTTATAATAGTTCTGAACCACAAAAACTCGACACGGGTCAATCTCCAACTTTTCGGCAACGTCCATTATTGCCTTCTCCACATTTTTACACTTGAACACATGAGACAGGTCCTGCTTCACACACGAACATACCTCGTCAAGGTGGGTGACAACTACAGCGACTGGTATCCCTGTAACAGCAATAACATGCACAAATATTATATTTATAACTGAAGGTGTTCGATACGCAGCTAAGTGGATTTAGCAAGAATAGTTAACCCCTATGGAGAATTCAAATTGCCGGGAGAGATATAACCAATTTATTCTGAGAATTGTGGCATTCCTACCTCCTCCGCTTTCTCCAAGAAGAAAAATTCAATCTGGTGTATGATGCAATACCTTGAAAGGTTTTGAACCTGTTGAAATCAATAAAACTCAATAAGTATAAAATCCTAAATTCAAACTCCAATATCTTCAATATCCATAGGCAAACCTCTTTCACGAGCTTGTTTCCTGAAATCGCGGATGGCTTGTAATATGGAATTCTCTGTTTTCATCATGACCAATTTCGTTCCGTCCAACACCGTCACCATACAATGTATTTCATTTCCCGGAATTGGCTCGACAGCAAGCTCTGGTGTTACGCAATTCAATAGCTATGAAAAAACGAAAATTTTCGTATAACAGATGTACACAGCTGAACACTTGATGTTTCAATTTTCTTTTCACATTATGAAGACTAATAAAACACAAATTGGACGTTCAATTTTCAAATTCCCTTTTCTGTTTTCACGAATCGAAGGATACAAGAAGTTCTTGGTGTTATTTGCGTACAGTATATCCATCCTCAGTAAATAGTAAGGCTAGCCTTCAAAGAGCTAGCCTTCAAAGAGCTGTATCGTCGACGATACAGCTCACCAATCTCCAATGTACGAGTTGTCACAGCGAAACAGCTCACCAATTACCAGTATACGAGTTGTCAGAGCATTTCCATCATAGCTCTTTAGATTTGTATCTAATACCGCTTATGCCGGTGCTAGGGGCCGTGTGGTCATATCATCCAAGTTGCCACATGAACAGGTACAATAAAAGCGTACCTGAGATACTACGCATATCACGAATCGTTAGATTCTTGGTGTGTGCTTTAGAATAGGTTTACCAGAAGACTATTCTGCGAAGTCATGTGGCGAAGTCATGTGACGCAGTCAGTATGTCGGCACCTCTTCCCACTTCCCTTATATGTGTTGTAATTTATTCAGTTTTTAAGAGGATGGATTACCAAGAGGAAATGTTACTTACTTCGTAATTGTGTGGTATCTTTCCATCCAAGATTCCGCCGATCGTTTCCTTATCCACCTTGACCCAGTCCAACCCTGACATGTCCGCGAACCGAAATCCACCGCAACCTTCTCCATTCTTATCACGTATGGGGCCTATGGTGAACTAGAATAAACCGGAGCCTATAATTGGCATGGTAATTAAGAAATAAGTCCACGAGTATTTCATGTTTTCCGTGTTTCATAACCAGTGATCTTGACACCCAATACCGCGCCTCTCCATAATGTATCCACTTAGTAATACATGTACCGCATGAACTGAACTTTAAGAACATTCTTGACCTTTGACCTCACTTGGCTTCGCTAGTCAATTCGACTACAGGACTGCCGCCTGGACCCTGTTGACCCCCACTTTTTGTTGGTACCGGACCTGGGAACATGCGAAAGAAATTTAATTGAAATCTCTCTTACAGATTTTTCTGGAAATTGAACCGAATTTTACCATTTTCGACATTTTAAGGGGTTTTCTAAGAAAAAGGAAGCCAGCTTCGAGGGGAATGTTCGAGATTCATTTTTCTCTAACATATCAGTGCTGTGTCTTAAACTAATAGTTTAATCATGTTCTTTCAGAAAGTGTATACATATAAGTGATTTGGGTTGAAGAATTTACGAGAATTGGTGGCCGAAAAGCGGACCCATGGTCTATTCCTTGCCGAATGGAAGAATCTCTGTAGTGCACCCTTGAAGGCATAATAGTGCAGTCCATGCATTATCTCAACGTGGACTCCATTTACGGAGCCGATTTGTTTCATTACGACAGATTGTTTAATTTTGACTGCCTGGTTGCATCGGAAGCGCTATTTTCGGAGTCAGCTGGAAAGAAGACCAGGAGTTCGATTAAAAGAATTCAGTATGTCCATTGGTACAACACGGTATTGCATACTCTGTTCCATACAGGAGTTATCTCCCCCTGGAATGAGATTTCGGGAGCTATTATGGCACACCCAGGTCCTATCACAATTATATGAATTTGCCAGAACTATTTTCTTTACAACAGACTCAATTTGCAGTCCAAAATGGATGGAAGGAGTGTATATTTTTGAGGTTTTATGAATTATTTCTCAAGTTTCTGAAGCATTTTCCATGTTTCTAGGAGAAAATTTAGTGCAAAATTACCAATAATTTGTCTTAGTTACATCACTTATTTGCATTTACCCCGTTTTTCTGTTATCATTGGAAAGCGGAAAAGCAACCACGGTCTTCATGTTGCCGAATGGATGTCCATAATTAGGAGCAAATGGGTTAATTTAAGTTTTGTTCTCGAAAATCCTGTTAGAATTGGCAAAAGTGATCAAAAAAAGGTGGGGTAGCGGGAAAGTTATGGGTCGGATATCCCAGCGAGCGTTACTGTGTTACGTTCATAAAAGCACGCGTATCTCAAAGACTTGCACAGTCGTCGTCAACATGGATTATACATGTTCCGAGTGCGAACACACGTTCATCAGACACTACGATATGATGAGACACCAGAAGAATTTACAACGGTATGTATGCAGATGCGGAGAGTCCACTAACTAATACCGAAACAGAAACTGCAGGGAGTCTATCTACTAATTCGGACACCTCGCTTGCTTATAGTCAGGCTACGTCCCAGGGAAACCTGAGTGAGGAATAACCCACCTTTTGGGGTCGTATTGTGACACCAGCTAGTAATACCCACGCTGCGGTCATCGAGGACGCCGGACAGGGTAACTTGCAACAGACTTAAAACCAAATGCGCCCCTACATCATGAAAACAGCCATAGCGATCTATGAACAGCATAGTTAGCTGCCGCTTGAAACGGAAGGCGACCCCACAAATAGGTCCATCATGAAGACCAAGCATCACGTGGAAGAGGATATGGGAATACCGCCCATCGAGGCCCTGCAAAATGCGAGCAAAATGCGCAAACAGCTATTCCAGGACAGGCTGCCGTTACAGTATCATGGATTGACCGACGACGATTAGAGATACGTCTAACGGACATGGTCGAACATTGACGCAACTTCTGATGGCGGCTTCTGAATGGATGCGTCTGTTACACGGACAAGAGCATACAAGATTTCCCGATCTTGGGGTCACAGTGACCGTTGACCTTTGACTTATTTTTTGGTATGCAACACATCTTTTTCTCCTATTGAATCCACTCACAATTTTTTTAGCAATTTTTAATAATTTCCTAATTTTTAGGACAAATTGACCTTTGACCTTGACCTACATTTGGCATGCGTCACATCGTTCCTCCTCTCTCCCCCCCCCCCCCTCCAGGGTATCCATTCACCAAAAATTGGTACTGTAGAGAAAAAATCTGTCATTGATAAATGGTTTTCTGGGTTTTATGCCACAGTGACATCTGACCTCTAACCTCGACCTCAATTTTGGTATGCGACACACCTAGTATATCCACTCAGAAACTGCAATTGCAACTGTGGATAGAAAACGGTCACAGATATAGACCGGACATGAACGGTTCAGTAAAGGGCGTGTAACTCTGGAGAAAACATCGAATCTGGTCGGAAAGGTCTCATGCACCTCTTCACATTGTGGCGATACTTTGTGTCAAATTTGGAAAGAATCCAGCAAAATCTCTGCTGTGCTGCCTTCACAGAAAAGTTGATGGACAGACGGACGGACGACGCCATACCATAATACGTCTAGTCAAAATTGACGGGCGTATAAAAATCGACTCCCTACTTTCAGCATCCTCATACGAAGTCGACTTCTCTGCTCACACTTCGAATTAGCCTTGATATATCAGCCCACAGGCTCTGTTCAAAAGAATTTATGAATACACACGACCTCGAATCTATTTGAATTTCAAAATGTTCCGTTTGAGTCGATTACTGATTGGCTGTCCGATGTATCTGGCCAACGCTATCACCATATTCAATATTAGAAGGGATGACGTGATAAGAGAATAAGTCATCCTACATACAATCATCGGGCCTGTTCTGATCGGCTCGTCTCTGGTTTGTAGATGAAATTTAAACCTCGGATTTGAATGCTTTCGGTGGTCTGATCTGTCCCGGCTAATTCGAAGGTTGACTTGTGGATGAGGTGTTCCTGGTGTTGCTTACCTTTCTGGTCAGACTGAATAGATCATGTCCAGCGTCTGCTTGATAACAGACTTCTCCAATAAGCGAAGATTTTATGGTATTTCTGAAGCTGCTTTTCCCAGCCTGACATGGTCCGACGATCAGCAAATTATAGTTGTCAAAGTCACATTTTTTATATGGTTTGGCTTCGCGAGCATCATTTCGTAAGGTCTGTCTTTCCTGAAAAAATAACCGTCATTTTATTAAATTAATCTAATCTATCGATAGGTGGAATTTTAGGATACCTGGAATCTCACAGATTCCAATACGAATCATGTTCATGCAACAAATGCTTAGAGTTAAAGCTGCATGTGATTCTAAAATTCCCCCTGCATTCCCCCCTCCCCGCCATAAATTTCTCAGCGCGCGAGAACGCTTGGATGCGAATATTAATTGTTGATGGCTATGCGGTCACTATGTAGCCCGAAAACATCGGCTGGAGGGGTTTAATTTACTTTGTACCGAATGGTATCATAGCCTCGGGCCCCTCTCCGCCCGAATGAAGGTATCAGGCCGAAACGTATAAGAAACGAAAAGAGCCTCGCTCGTATGGAAGCCGGATGCGATCATCTCGCGTTTTCGCATTTTCGCATCTATAATAGTAACGCGAAAACGCGAAAATGCGAATACGCAACGTGAAAACCCGGAAACGCGAAAACACGACATGAAAACGTGATGCGAAAACACGGAAACACGTCGGCTTTTCGCGCCGAGTTTTCGCGTTTTCGCATTTTCGCGATTTCGCAGTGTACGTTTCATATAGCTGTTGTATTGCCATGAGGGTTCATTGAGATTGTTACGCCAGCCAATAAGACACTTAACATGGGCAATGAGTGGGGATACATATCAAAACCTATTTACAACCATGGTAAAACAAACTGTTCTCAAGGATTTTGCATTCTCCAACGAAAATGAGATAGAAAAATATCATTTGGGACATTACTTTTCAAAGCTAGTCATACATAGGTGTAGCTGTAGATAAAAATATAATATATGTCTTGGGAAAACAGAGGTCAGAAAATTCTTGTCTCTGATCACGAGTTTGTTTTCACAAAAATAGGTATCTTTTTATATACATTTTCATAATACTGACATTGCATCTCCATAACCTCACTTCTATTGCAAATTATACTGCCATCATCAGATTTCAGTCTAGTTATATACATTTCACTGAAGTTTTCGTTTTTTGTAAATTGAGGAAATATGTGTCCTGAACGCTCACTTATTTCCATCCCTATAGCTATCTTTGTAAATCTTCCATGTTTTCATTGTTCCTTATAGACTTTTCCTCTGCTGTATTTTACTGTGTATTCCTTATTATTCGTTTTACCAAGATCTCAACTGATGCTTTAATTCTATTTGTTCAATGTATACGTTTGGAGCATCTAAATATACCTTATCTTGCAGCAAATAAATTTCCAATATGACTGTCCATTTTTAACATTTATGCCAAGGCATCTTCCATGACCGGCATACACGTGGCGTTGCTTACTTTTTTGTGTCCCCGCATCCGGCTTCCATATATATGACCTCATATAGGCAGAGCGAAAATACTACAACGCGAACACACGAAAACTGGAAAATGCGAAAAGGCGAAAACGCGAAATTGCGAAAAGCCGACGCGAAAACCGTTTCGCGTTTTCGCGTCGTGTTTTCGCATTTTCTCGTTTTGGCGTTTTCGGGGTTTTCGCGTTACTATATTATAGATGCAAAAATGCGAGATGGCCGCATCCGGCTCCCATATACGCTCGAGATCCTTCACTGCACACGGTGTGGGGAATTGAGACACACGGATGTAAAGCACCTTATTGAATAAATAATGGTATTATAACGGTAAAACTGGGAAGAGTTGAATGAATGGCAAAGTCAAAGTTTTCGGTCGACACTTGTAATATAACTTTTAACATACAGTAAACAGTAACTTGTACATAACACACACGGAGTCCAGTTGGGAGAAATACCACAACTTGGTTCAACACAGATCGGTCTCCGAATCTGGGTACCTCGCACACAAGTATATGACTTAAATAGTTTGACAAAACAATACATAAACATGGCATCTAAAATGCGACAGACTTCCCTAATCCCTTTCCCGTAATTAAATCTCAATTCTATTGAACAGCTAAAACAACCCTTTTATCCCAGCTTGACTTCCAACAGGTTTGGATCTATGTATATTCAATTAGATTACACTAAAGTGGCAGCTTGAACATGTCTGCACAGGTCCTTCTGTCACCAACTGAAAACAACATTGAGACATAATGTTACAAACTTAATTCTTCGTTTGGCGTATAATATTCACCTGCCGATGACTTCAATAATTTCACTAAATTAACTTCTAAAATCCAATCAACATAAACGAGCACTTCCCTAACATTACAGATTTCTAGTATAGAAGTTAAAAATCACTATCTGTTGATTTCAATATTTTACCTACATAACAATGGCATCTCCAGCACTATAACCACCTAATGACTCTTTTAATAGGCGGAATTTGCCTTCAGACACGTATATTGCCAATAAAACCGTCATGTTTCTTTCTCCACAGTTGGCAGGGACATCCAGAAGGTAATTGACCTTTCTGCTCAAACGTCAACAGAAACGGAAGTAGGCCAAAAAAATAAGATTGCAATCGATCGGTGAACAAAGCCACAGGTTGACGATTTCCGGCACAAATCTCGTGCCATAGTCGTAGAGAATGGAATAGTGTGCTCCAATCCAATCAAGTCTGAAGTCTGAAGTCGGAAGTGGGAAGTCTTAAGTCGGAAGTCAGAGGTCGGAAGTCAGAAGTCCCCTCTCGGCTTTCGTAAATATCGCTTACTTGAACGAAATAATCAACACGTCGGATGGGCAGAAACCTTTTCACTCTAAAGTTGTTTTGTTTTTCACTTGAGATCGCAATTTAGTATTTCTTCCGACTTCCGACTGACTTCTGACTTCCGACTTCTGACTTCCGACTTCCGACTTAGGATTTGTTTTTCTTTTATAATGCAGTACATTATGAAGCATGGAATAACACAATACCATTATTATGGCATGTTGTGCTTAAAAACTTGTTTGCATCTACTTATAATAATCAGATAACCAGATTAATCGTTGGACAATGCTGTCTTGTCCAAGTGGTGGCGACCGGTGCACAGCATGTGGAACACCGCGTGATCTCCGGTTCGTTCTCATGATCTCTCCCTTATGTTTATAACATGGAGCGGGATTTTCATGTATTGATAACTGAAATAAAGTAAATATGATAATATGCATGGATCAAATATCCCAATAAAGGATTACAGCTTACATTTATGATAATTTTGGCAACTTCAGGTCGAAAATATACCAGTCATTATCCATTGAAATATATTCTGGGATAACCCTATCTAGCCTAGGCTTTTGGGGATCCCCCCCCCCCCCGTAAATATTAAAACAAAATGTGGTAACGTAATGTGCCCAATACCGCAGATAAATACGACTCAATTACATAAAATAATTGCACAATTTTATTCAACTGATCACAATTACTTCCAAAACATTATCGAATAATATAGTATGATAATTTACGCATCAATGCGACAAGAGGATGTCATTATATTTATCGATTATTCAAATATTATTTACGATTTTCTGCTTTCCCAGATTGTAGGACACAAAAAAAACTAAACCTAATTTTGTCAAGCCCAAGCCAAATCATATCAAAAGATCGTACCATTACTCCCAAATATTTCTGATTGTTTTTTTTACATTTTTTTTTTGCATACAAATATTTTCCCTGGTTGATGAGAAGCTTTTGGGAACCGGTAAAAATTTGATATGCAAATGAGGTAATGGTGAGTTAATTAGATAGACAAATAAGGATATTTAGGATTGTGATACATTTGCAGTCCATTAACTTGTGTAAGGAGGTGTGTTAGTTAAAATGAATTTTTAATAAATATGAAACGCATAGACCTTTGTTACTCCATATTCGTTAATAAGATATCATAACCCGTGAATTTTCCAAAATAACCTTTGTAACCTGTTGATATGGGAACCGTATTTCTATAAATACTTAGAACTTTTTAGAACTAGTTTTCATGATGCTATAAATAAGCAATATTACAAAGAAAGAAATTAGACTTATAGCTTTGTGACAATTCCAGTATAATCTAGCTCATTATCTTGAGTATTTCGTGACATCACCAAATATCATTTGCAATAAATTCCATCAATAGCAGATTTAAACTTCAAACCCAACGTCTCTGTAACCGTGGCCTAAAACTGGACCTAGAACATTGGCGTTTCCTTTTAAATTGCCAGTACTAGTAATCAGAAAGACCAAAGCACAAAGTCACAGACGGAAATAATGTCTCTGTAACCGTGGCCTAAAACTGGACCTAGAACATTGGGGTTTCCTTTTAAATTGCCAGTACTAGTAATCAGAAAGACCAAAGCACAAAGTCACAGACAAAAATATAGGTATTATTGTCATGTATGTAAAGGTAAATTGCAAGGGGTGAATGGATGTCCAAAATTCCGGTGTCGGAAGTCAGAAGTCGGAAGTCAGAAGTCAGAAGTCGGAAGTCAGAAGTCAGAAGTCAGGAGTCGGGAGTCGGAAGTCGGAAGTCAAAATCAAAATAATTCGGCTTTCGTAAGTTTTTCCTACTATTTTTGATAGGTCTGGCAACTACAGGTCGAAAATATAGTCCAGTTATCATCGATTAAATATATTTCATATGTTAAAAAGATAGCAAAGCGACCCGATTAAGGAACCAGAACGCATAATTCATGATCATTTCATCTCGTATATCATTGCAGTGATGACCACTGTAACGGAAAATTTGTGGGCAATTAAAAGTTCAACTCTTACAAATTTATACCGCGAAAATGCCCCCAGAGAGCGCCAATGTACCATCAATTCCCTAAAAAAGATATACGTTGCGAGGGGGGATACCCCTCTCTTTGACTCTGCCCCTCTCAACCCCCCCCCCCCCCCCCCCGCCCCACCTCCCCAAACTTGAAAACTTGTCTACGCCCTTGACCTCCTCTACTATGAGCTCATTCGCAACTTATCGGGGATCTCTGGTTTTAGATAGTCCCTCGAGTGCCATGAACGCCATATTGGAATATCATCAGTTCATGTGATTGCAGAATAGATCATGTGACTACCCTCTGTCCCAGCAAATATATCCCAGATGGTTTGTTTGATTTATCACACAATAAAGACGGTCTGAAGTTTGAAACTTGTCAATTTTTGTCAAACCTGCATCCAGTATTTTTTCGGCCAAATATGGTTGCACAAGATCAACTAGGGTAGAACTCGTCCAAACAAAAAAACAATCCTTTTCGAGATGGAGAATTTCTAGGTTAACTCACAGACCATTCCTTTATGTTGTTGAACTAACGTCAAGGATCTTGAACTATCTGTTCACGTCAGATAGAAAGCTGCACCCAAGGGAGATAATCCCGATAAAATTTGACCAGCCGAGTCGGATTACCTCCCCTTAACCCCATTCAAATCCATAGGTTGTTTCCAATGACAACAGAGGGTGCAACAGTAATTGCCACCCCTGTCGACACCTTCCGTCTGGAGTGGACAGACCCCAAACTCCAAGCAAGATTAATATCTCCGTATATGTTTGTTCTATAATCGAAGGGCCGTAGCTTTGTATGGAAATTGGACAGACCCACAATAGCGTTGCTTTTCAACTGGCAGATTTTAAAACAAACTATATGACATCACCAGTTGGGACTTTACAACTTAAACATGCGACATGTGTGGCCTGGTCATATTTTGGAGTATGTTTATATTTCCCGAGTACCTATGGTACTACCCCCCATTTCTTTTTCTTTTTATTCAAGCTCGACTGTATTATTGTGAAACTGTATGATTGGTAATGGTCTAGGGGAGATAACTGAGTGTTGCAATTCATCGCCTTGTGGGTGCGTTAGGGATCGGGATATTGTAAATTGTTATACCCCATTCGCCACCGCATTGTTGATCGTGCAATGTTGCTCGCTCAACTGTACTGAGCATTTCTTGTCATATTTCGCAGGTGGGTGTAATTCTACCAATCTAAATGTCGTAACTTGTAATCTAACATTCTGAAGATCTGAATTAAGTCGTTATTAGATGACGACAATGCATGAATTAGTCAGAAATAAGTCTTTTTGACTCCCCTCAGCATAACCACGTGCGCCATTGCAGTAATAGTATGGGGTTGTTGTTGTTAGACGATCATGTTGAAACGAAGTGTTCTATGCACAGCTTTCTGAGGTTTTTAGGTGAAGTCTTTATGACATTCGAAAGCCTAAATAATTATTGTTAATAGAAATAATTATTCGTTTGACTGATTACTAAGAAATCACACAAAGTTGAGCATGTTCTAGTTTGGTGAAATAATCCAGAATTGTCTCCCTTGTTCTATATAATGGACATTGTAAACTTAACATTGGAATTGCTGAATTCTGCCATGTAAACTATAAAGTGAATATTATTTTTATTTCCTTTATATGTGAATACATTTTAAATAGAGTGTAACTTGATAAGACAAAATATCTGTCTTCTTTGCAATAGTGATGCTTATTTTTATTTTTGAGATTGTAAATTGTTATACCCGATTCGCCACCGCATTGTTGATCGTGCAATGTTGCTCGCTCAACTGTACTGAGCATTTGTTATCATATTTCGCAGGTAACCAAACCTTGCCTGTGGGAACCAGCCAGGGAATGTAGAGCATGTGAACTCGGGACTAGAGAGAGACGTATTATTATTTGCTGAGTTATTGAGCTATCCAGTAACCTATGTTGTGTTGAACTACCCGGTAACCTACGGTTAATTGAACTGCCCGGTAACCTATGTTTAATTGAACTGCCCGGTAACCTATGTTATGCTGAACTATACTGTAAACTACGTTGTGTTGAACTATCCGGTAACCTACGGTTAATTGAACTGCCCGGTAACCTATGTTGTGTTGAACTACCCGGTAACCTACGTTTAATTGAACTGCCCGGTAACATATGTTATGCTGAACTATACTGTAAACTACGTTGTCTTGAACTACCTGGTGACCTACGGTTAATTGAACTGCCCGGTAACCTATGTTGTGTTGAACTACCCGGTAACCTACGTTTAATTGAACTGCCCGGTGACCTATGTTGTGTTGAACTATACTGTAAACTACGTTGTGTTGAACTACCTGGTAACCTACGGTTAATTGAACTGCCCGGTAACCTTTGTTGTGTTGAACCACCAGTAAACCACACTGTGCTGAACTACCCGGTAACCTACGTTTAATTGAACTGCCCGGTAACCTATGTTATGCTGAACTATACTGTAAACAACGTTGTCTTCAACTACCTGGTGACCTACGGTTAATTGAACTGCCCGGTAACCTATGTTGTGTTGAACTACCCGGTAACCTACGTTTAATTGAACTGCCCGGTGACCTATGTTGTGTTGAACTATACTGTAAACTACGTTGTGTTGAACTACCCGGTAACCTACGGTTAATTGAACTGCCCGGTAACCTATGTTGTGTTGAACCACCCAGTAAACCACACTGTGCTGAACTACCCGGTAAACTATATTGTGTTGGACTACTGTACTGTGTTGATTTATCCGATAAGCGGCATTGGGTTTAAATATCCAGTGGACTGGTACTGTGTGTTGAAATACATGAAATGGTATTGCGTCGAAATAACCAATACAAGACCTGACTCTCCTTGTAAATAAATGTTCAAGTTTGGATTTCTTCAATTGAACTATCTGTGTTTTCGTCTCTATTATATCGGACAGTGAAATTGCCCGATAACCCGGGTTACATAATTTGGTGACCCCGACGTGATTCCCAGCTGATATATGATAGCCATTGTGGCTGAAATAACTACGCTGTATCTGATGATAGATGATAGCTGACACTGTGACTGAGTTAATTAAGCAGCGCTGTATCTGACGATTGCTGATAGCGAACATTGTGCCTGAAATATATACTCTGTTGTCTGCAGTTGGTTCCAATGAAGTGGAAATAAACTGTTCCAGTAGAAACCAGACTGTTGGGTTAATGTGTCAAGGGGACCTGCCGGCACCGTGATCCTTGCACCAGAACCGATTGACTTCTTGAGTGTGTTTTCCTGTATATGCCAATTACCCAGAGACTAATTGGAATAAACTGTTCATTATCTCTTGACTTTCATAGACGGGAGAAGTACCTTTATTTCGAAATATAGGTTTGAACTGTACATTGTGATTAGCACTATATTGCTACAGAAAGTAGTAAGTGGGTCCCTATGTCAAGTAGAAAGTAGTAAGTGGGACACTATAGTAACATATGGTAAGTGTGTTACTGGAAATACTGTATGCAGATCGAAGCAATTTGTTCTGATTCTCGTCACTAGATTTCACTGTTGGTACATTTTTTTCATCTATTAGCATTGATGGTCATGCTTATGTGCTAATTTGTTCTCTTTCAGTTGTGCAACACTGTAGTGAATATTTGCTATTGTCTTTTGTGACTGTTACTGTAGCCAATGATCATGTCTGATTGTGCAATCCTAATATCAGGGTTGTCAGTAGCCCCATCCCCGGGTATTATATCCCAACGTTTCAAAAGTGTTGGAACTGTCAGAAAAACAGTCCAGATGAGGGATAGTTCAGGGACATTTACTGGACAACTATTTGTGATGTTTTCAAGTGTCGATGAAGCTGTGAGTACCCTCGATAACATGAGAGAAATCCAAATTGGAATGGAAGTAGTCACTGTGTCCAAACCTAACACAGGACAACTAACACTTTTGGAATCTTTACTTAAACCAGATCCTGTTGAAGAATTTCAGAAGTTATTTCAGAACATGGATTCAGAGGACAAAAAAAGGGCTCTGGAACACTTACCTGGTTTTCACATGAAGTCAACTACACCAGTTAGTAATCAGGATTCTTCTCATGTACAAGTAAACTTCGCTGCGAGAAATGATGGTATTAGTACTGCATCATCTGGATTGCAGCAATTAGTGCTGAACGATGCAGTTGGACACAGAGGCCGGAAACTCCGACTGTTTTCTGGTAAAAAACCAATGCCAAATAGTGAAAGTGACTTTGAGACATGGCGTCTTCTTGCCCAGCAGGTCTTAGATGACCCAATTATCAGTGACGGTGAGAAGAAGAGGACCTTAATTCAAAGTTTACTCCGTCCTGCCTTAGATGGGATACAGGCAGTGGCGAGGCTACCAAGCTCCACTGCAGAACAGGTCTTGGAATTACTGGAGAAGTTGTATGGTACAGTTGCGGATGGGGGTGAGTTGATGGTGAAGTTCCTTTGCACCTACCAGGAGGAGAAGGAAACTCCATCTGATTATCTTCAACGGTTGTACTTGCTGATCATAGAAGCTGCAGAACGAAATGGTGTGAACATTACTGATGTTCCTTCACAGCTGTTAAGGCAATTCCTTAGAGGATGCCCAGACGAGGCCCTCATTGAGAAACTGGAGTTGGAGAAGTCTCTCCAGGATCCCCCTAATTTTCCGGATCTGCTGATTAAAATCAGAAAAGAAGAATGTAGAAGAACAGAGAAGAAACTGAGGCTGAAGAAAAAGGGTGTTACAATTCATTCTGCTAATGTAGCTGAGGTTCAAAGTCGTGAGGCTGAATGGAAACAAACTGCAATACAGCTACAACAGCAGCTGGATGATCTAAAGAAACAGAAGATGGCCAAAGAAATAGAAACAGAACCTTCCAAATTTGATCACCACTCAGACAGAAGTAAGGGAAATAAAAGTAAGGGTCGGAAATCATTCTGTTACTGCTGTGGTTTGGACGGTCACATGGCTTACAGCTGTCAAAACCCATCCAACTCAGAAAAGGTACAAAGCCGACTACTGAACAGTACCAAACAAGTCAATCAGACAAAAAACTAGGTCAGGCGACCGAAGTGAGGCCACCGGAGGCCTGCCCAAATAAGGGTCTCTTTGATGAAAAAGAAACAATTCAAACTGATTTGATTGGGAGTGCAAACGAGATTGATGTGTTGGTGAATGGGAAACAGTGTCATTCGCTTTTGGACACAGGGTCCATGGTGACTACTATTTCTGAAACATTTTGGAGGAAGAGTATGAACACCCTTCCTCTGAAAGACCTTAAGGATATTCTACAGATAGAAAATGCAGGTGGACATTTGCTACCGTACTTAGGATTTATTGAACTTGAAGTGAAGTTACCTGTTGACATACTAGAAGAAGCTATTTGTGTACCTGTGCTTGTTGTTCCAGAGACTCCCTATAATAGCCGAGTTCCATTGCTTGTGGGAACAAACGTGCTACGTACTCTTCAAGAACAGCTCCAAGAGAAGTGTGGAACCAGGTTTCTCCAGCGTCCATTACCAAGTGCGATTGGAATGGCAATCAAAGTCTTGCAGTTACAGAAACGGCACATGATAAGATCCAAAAACACATATGCAGATGTGAAATTACAGACTACCGTAACGATACAGAGTGGTCAGACCTGGGTAGTGGAAGGACACACCCGTCTTATAGTTCCATTTGCTTCTGGGATCGCAGTCACGGAGGAAGCAAAGGGAATACCAACAGGAATATCTATCCTCCCTGGAGTTATGAATTTCTCAAGTGATCTTAAACATGTTCCAGTCAGTATATGCAACACCAGTGCTAAAACTGTAACTTTGCCAGCGGGAACACGCATCTGTAGTTTAAAACCAGCGAAAGTTGAGAATTTCACTCAGACTGATGAAGGTGCAAATGAGACTGAGGAATTCCTGAACAAGTTTTCCTTTGGAGATTCCGATGTAGATCTAACAGGTTTGACAACCCTGTTACTTGAGTGGAAACAGGTTTTCTCCTTATCGGACACTGACCTCGGGAAAACAGATATTGTGAAGCACCGCATTGAACTGGATGATACCACCCCCTTCAAAGATAAACCAAGACGCATTTCACCTGCACTTTACGAAGAAGTGAGGCAACACTTGAACCAGATGCTGGAGTGTGGTGTTATCAGACCATCCAATAGCCCTTGGGCATCTAATGTTGTACTTGTAAGAAAACCTTCTGGTGAGCTAAGGATGTGTATTGACTTTCGTGAATAGGAGGACTGTCAAGGACTCTTATTATATTCCCAGAGTGGACGAAACGCTGGAGGCTGTGGCTGGTAGTTGCTGGTTCTCGACACTGGACCTGAAAAGTGGCTATTGGCAGGTTGAAATGGACGAGGAACATAAAGCTCGGACTGCCTTCAATGTGGGACTGCTTGGATTTTTTGAGTGTAACCAAATGCCATTCGGGCTCACAAATGCCCCAGGAACATTTCAGCGCCTTATGCAGCAGGTGATGGGTGACCTACATCTTAAAGGAGTACTGGTTTATCTTGACGATATTGTGGTGTACTCAAAGACTGTAGAGGAGCACTTTCAGATACTGAAGAAAGTATTTGCTAAACTTGCTGAGGCGGGACTGAAGCTCAAGCCATCTAAGTGTCGTTTCCTGGAGAAGAAACTCAAGTTCTTGGGACATATAATCTCTGAGGATGGCATAGAATGTGACCCTGAGAAAACCAAGGTACTGAAAGATTGGCCTGTTCCAGTAAATGTAACCGAGGTATAGAAATTTCTTGGTTTTGCCGGTTTCTACAGAAAGTTTGTCCAGGACTTCTCTAACATTGCCAGACCACTGACATCCTTGCTAGTTGGAACTGATGCATGTAAGAAGAAGTGTGGAAGACGCAAGACACCGTCACCGGAGCAGTGGGCCTGGGGTCCTGAGCAACAGTTTGCTTTTGAGGAACTGATTACCTTGTCGACATCTCCAGTGTTGAGCTATCCAGACTTCACGCGGCCATTCCTTCTCCGTATTGACGCGAGCAAGCTGGGCCTGGGAGCAGTGCTTTGCCAAGAACAAAGTTTAGGTCCGCCACGTGTTATTGCTTATGGTAGCCGAGCTTTGAGGAAGCCAGAGCTGAACTACAGTACCCATAAGCTGGAGTTCCTGGGATTGTATTGGGCTGTCACCAAGCGATACCACGACTACTTGTATGGCGCCAAGTTCATAGTAACAACAGACCACAACCCACTCATCTATGTCAACACGACTGCCAAACTTGATACTACTGGGCATCGGTGGCTGGCGGAACTAGCCACGTATAACTTTGAGATCTTCTACAAACCAGGCCGACATAATACAGATGCAGACTGTTTGTCGAGGATACCTCGTCGTAGCGATTTGGATGACATGGAACATGTTCCCACAGATGTGATTCATGCCCTGGCTGACAGGGATACTGACCAAGAAGGACTGATGGATTGCATGTGTCTGAGTCTCCAGGCCATTGATCCTATGCCAGATGCATCTCCACTCAATGTTGACTGGGAGAAGGAGCAATCAAATGACCCAGTGATCCAACCTGTTAGACGGTTTGTGCAGCAACAGATAAAACCTTCTCCAGCGGAGTCTCGGTCATTGCCTCCAAGTTCACAGACATTGCTAAAACAGTGGAATAAGTTGGAAATCAAGGATGGTGTCGTTTACCGTGAAATGACTGTAAATGATGAGACAAAACTTCAGCTGGTTCTTCCTGCTTCTTTCAGAGACTCTGTATTTCACCATCTACACAGTGAAATGGGACACATGGGCATTGAGAGGACACAGCGCCTGTATCAGGAACGTTTTTATTGGCCAGGAATGGCACAAGAGGTGAAGCGTTGTGTGAAGACATGTGGCAGATGTCTTCGAGCCAAGGCACCTCATATCCCGGAGACTGCACCTCTGACGACAATATCCACGAACCAACCGCTTGAATTGGTTACAATGGATTTCTTAGGACTGGAGGATTCGAAAGGTGGTTTCAACAGTATACTCATCACGGATCACTTCACCAAGTATGCGATAGCTATTCCCACGAGAAACCAAACTGCAAAAACTGCAGCACAGCAGTTCTACGAACATTTCATAGTTCATTATGGTTTCCCAGAACGGATCCATTCCGATCAAGGCAAACATTTTGAGAGTACTGTGCTTCGTAATCTCTGCGAACTGGCCGGAGTAAAAAAATCGAGAACTACTCCCTACCACCCGATGGGTAATGGAATCACTGAAAGGTTTAACCGCACTCTACTGGGAATGCTGCGATGTATGACTGAGGACAAGAAGGCAGATTGGAAAAGCTATGTTTCTTCCATGACTCATGCATACAACTGCACCCAACATGATTCAACTGGTTTCAGTCCATTCTACCTTATGTTTGGAAGACAGCCGCGTCTACCAATAGATGTCATTCTGAATCTTGACCATTCCGGTGATGATGAGAAGCAGGATTACAAGGGATTTGTCAGGGATCTGGATCAACGGCTCAAATATACTTACCAGGCTGCTGCCGAAACATCAAAGAAATCATCTGCTCACTTTAAGAAAGGTTATGATCGGAGAGTTCGAGGCTGCTTACCACGGCCAGGTGACAGGGTCCTCGTTCGGAAGTTGGGACTCAAGGGTAAGCACAAACTTGCCAACAGATGGGAAAAGGACGTATATGTGGTGCTCAAGCAACCCCACCAGGAAACTCCAGTGTATCTGGTGCAGCGCGAGGACAAGGAAGGCAGAAAAAGAGTCCTTCACCGGAACCACCTCCTGCTATTGGCACTACCATTGGATAGTGACGTTACGCCTGGAGCTGAAACTGTATCACCTGTAGCATCTCGTCGGAGAACAGGCTACAAAACTAGGAGCCATACTAATGGATCGGAAGTCCCCGACACGGACTCAGACTCTGAGAATGATATGCCAGCTGCGATCTTTACTCTGGAGACTGGCAAGCCAACCTCTCGCAGCTCGACTGAGGAGTCTGGTGTGGGATCTGTTGTATTGGGTCCCCAGGAAATGCCAGAATCAGAAGTCATTGTTGTCCCTGATGCAGGAACTGTAGAGGACTTGGAGATTGAGACTGCGGTTCAGTCGGATGATGAGCCAGATCAATTAATGGAAGATACACCACCACGGCCTAAGAGACAGCGACAGTGGAATAGCGGTGACTATATTGTGAATGTTCAGGTGCTCGCTACTGATCCAGATTGGCTGCAGCGTGTTAAAGTCGTGCTCTCTTTGAAAGAAACATTCAAACAAATAGACTGTGTGAAAATTATCTGTGAAGCTGTGGTCCGAGTAATTGAGAAGGGATAATTTGACTATTCATGGACACAGGAACTATACATTCATCCATGTGTCAGTAGTGTAATGTCGAGGACGACATTTTTTTTGAAGGGTCGAATGTGGCCTGGTCATATTTTGGAGTATGTTTATATTTCCCGAGTACCTATGATACTACCCCCCATTTCTTTTTCTTTTTATTCAAGCTCGACTGTATTATTGTGAAACTGTATGATTGGTAATGGTCTAGGGGAGATAAATGAGTGTTGCAATTCATCGCCTTGTGGGTGCGTTAGGGATCGGGATATTGTAAATTGTTATACCCCATTCGCCACCGCATTGTTGATCGTGCAATGTTGCTCGCTCAACTGTACTGAGCATTTCTTGTCATATTTCGCAGGTGGGTGTAATTCTACCAATCTAAATGTCGTAACTTGTAATCTAACATTCTGAAGATCTGAATTAAGTCGTTATTAGATGACGACAATGCATGAATTAGTCAGAAATAAGTCTTTTTGACTCCCCTCAGCATAACCACGTGCGCCATTGTACTAATAGTATGGGGTTGTTGTTGTTAGACGATCATGTTGAAACGAAGTGTTCTATGCACAGCTTTCTGAGGTTTTTAGGTGAAGTCTTTATGACATTCGAAAGCCTAAATAATTATTGTTAATAGAAATAATTATTCGTTTGACTGATTACTAAGAAATCACACAAAGTTGAGCATGTTCTAGTTTGGTGAAATAATCCAGAATTGTCTCCCTTGTTCTATATAATGGACATTGTAAACTTAACATTGGAATTGCTGAATTCTGCCATGTAAACTATAAAGTGAATATTATTTTTATTTCCTTTATATGTGAATACATTTTAAGTAGAGTGTAACTTGATAAGACAAAATATCTGTCTTCTTTGCAATAGTGATGCTTATTTTTATTTTTGAGATTGTAAATTGTTATACCCGATTCGCCACCGCATTGTTGATCGTGCAATGTTGCTCGCTCAACTGTACTGAGCATTTGTTATCATATTTCGCAGGTAACCAAACCTTGCCTGTGGGAACCAGCCAGGGAATGTAGAGCATGCGAACTCGGGACTAGAGAGAGACGTATTATTATTTGCTGAGTTATTGAGCTATCCAGTAACCTATGTTGTGTTGAACTACCCGGTAACCTACGGTTAATTGAACTGCCCGGTAACCTATGTTTAATTGAACTGCCCGGTAACCTATGTTATGCTGAACTATACTGTAAACTACGTTGTGTTGAACTATCCGGTAACCTACGGTTAATTGAACTGCCCGGTAACCTATGTTGTGTTGAACTACCCGGTAACCTACGTTTAATTGAACTGCCCGGTAACCTATGTTATGCTGAACTATACTGTAAACTACGTTGTCTTGAACTACCTGGTGACCTACGGTTAATTGAACTGCCCGGTAACCTATGTTGTGTTGAACTACCCGGTAACCTTCGTTTAATTGAACTGCCCGGTGACCTATGTTGTGTTGAACTATACTGTAAACTACGTTGTGTTGAACTACCTGGTAACCTACGGTTAATTGAACTGCCCGGTAACCTTTGTTGTGTTGAACCACCAGTAAACCACACTGTGCTGAACTACCCGGTAACCTATGTTTAATTGAACTGCCCGGTAACCTATGTTATGCTGAACTATACTGTAAACTACGTTGTCTTCAACTACCTGGTGACCTACGGTTAATTGAACTGCCCGGTAACCTATGTTGTGTTGAACTACCCGGTAACCTACGTTTAATTGAACTGCCCGGTAATAATAATGTTGTGTTGAACTATACTGTAAACTACGTTGTGTTGAACTACCTTGTAACCTACGGTTAATTGAACTGCCCGGTAACCTATGTTGTGTTGAACCACCCAGTAAACCACACTGTGCTGAACTACCCGGTAAACTATATTGTGTTGGACTACTGTACTGTGTTGATTTATCCGATGGCATTGGGTTTAAATATCCAGTGGACTGGTACTGTGTGTTGAAATACATGAAATGGTATTGCGTCGAAATAACCAATACAAGACCTGACTCTCCTTGTAAATAAATGTTCAAGTTTGGATTTCTTCAATTGAACTATCTGTGTTTTCGTCTCTATTATATCGGACAGTGAAATTGCCCGATATCCCGGGTTACACATTTTAATGTAATAAAGGTAATACTTTGTGATATTATATCTCCACGGGTCATAACAGATATGTTTATTAGTATTTTTGACATAAATTTGGAATCCATATTGTATAATTTGCCGATAGACGGTTCAGGAGTCCACGTTAGTGGTTTGGTTTGGAATCATGCGTGCTAGGCGATTCCGGCGCGTAACATCTGGTGATTCATCGAAAATTCATGTTGTAGGTCCCAGAGCGTACAATCGGTTCCCTTCGAAGCATTCGATTAATTTGTAAGCTATAAGTGCAAATGAAGAATGCATAATGAAAATCTTTGAAGAAAACGTCCCAGACTAAAATATTTAGTAAACAAATTTATAGCTGACCTCATCTGTCCATGTAGATAGATTCTCGTGTTCTCGAAAAGGCACATCTAAATGACCTGAAAATATAAGCAAAACACTTATTCAGTTTAACATAAATAATATCAGAAAGAAATATTCAGATGCGATCCGGCATGTATAGATCGATTCTCCATTGTCACAGATGTTTCAGCTTGATGGTCTCCATCATAGGAAACATGTGACAATGCAGCAGGCCTATGATATATAGAGATAAGAGAGAAGGAACGAAACAAAAGTTCAGCAAAACGGCCGAATAACCACTAGTAAAGCAATTTTGACACCAAAAATTCACTAAAGCCTTCCTAATATATTAGTTAGTGCTCACGAACAGTTGTTCCGATCACATCCCGTTCTCAGCTCGAGTTTTTGTCGATCTTTTCAAAGTTGTCAACTAGACCTATTTCCTGAGAATTTGATTACGGGAATATATAGAGTGACACTTGTAGAATATGCTGATGTATTTTGCTTGGAGGTAAACCGTTTATTTCTCGATTCACCCAAAGTGCGTTTCACACCTTGGCGTATTTATATAAAAAGCATGGGGTTATATATAGAGACCCCATATTTCGACACTTCACCGTAATAACACCGTCCACACTCCCCAAAACTCTTCTTTTGAGGGCCTGTGGTCCCGGAATATCACCCAAGCGTGGAGGACCAACCCAAACCCGTACAAGGGAATGAACACACCGTGAACCCGAGGCTATGGAAGGATTTGTTCAAAGAAAGTATGGACGCCGAGATGGGCGAGACGTTGCGGGCCACAGACAACAAGTTTCACCACAAAGGGTATTCGAAAGAGGAAGCCGCAATTTTAGCCCATAACACATTGGTACCCAAATTACGACGGGCTTTACGCCAGGAGTATGCCGACTTCGTGACTCATATGAAATTGCTGGACAAGGACCCGGCCCATATGGAAATCGAAAGAACAGCGTCGATGTTGAAAACCACGGGCATGAACTGGAAAGCGGCGTTTGTCAGAGCAATAGCTCAAAAGAAGCATCGCATCATGTTAAGGCGTTAAGAAAGGGTGTTACGGCGTTGAGACGGGCGTGAAGGCGTTGGCGGGCGTTGCTGTCTATAAAAGCAAGTGTATTCCCAAAACGCGCACAGTCGACGTTCAACCGTCAACATATAGGTTATACATGCTCTGAGTGCGAACGCACGTTCACCAGACATTACGATATGATTCAACACAAGAAGAATATACATGGGATTGAAGACTCCGAGAGTCCACTGAGGCGAATGCTGATACAGGGATTGCTAAGAGTCCACCGACTGATACCAAAATGGAGACTGCTGAGAGTCTATTTACTGCTACGGAGAGCTTGACCTCAGATAGTCAGCCTACATCCCAAGGAAGTGAGGAAGAACCTTCCTTTTGGGATCGTATTGTGCGTGAAGCTATTAATAGCTATGCTGCAATAATCGAAGACGTCGGACAGGATAATTTACAACAGGCGTACATCCAAATGCGCCCCTGCATCAGGAAAACAGCCATGGCCTTCTATGAACGGTATAGCCTGCTGCCGCTTGAAATGAAAGGCGACCCGACGCACAGGACGATCATGAAGACCAAGCGTCACTTGGAAGAGGATATGGGGCTACCACCCACCGAGGCCCTGGAAAATGCGATCAGAATGCGCAAACAACTGTTTTAGGACATGCTGCCTGAACAATACCCTGGACTGCCCAACGATGCTTAGGTCACACCGAACAAAGATGGAACTTTCTCAAACATGAAAAATCAGAGCTTCCGAGCTATTTTACCAGGGCGTGGAAGCATTAAGCTGGGCGTTGATGGGCGTTACTGTCTATAAAAGCAAGTAAATCCCAAAAGACGTACACAGTCGACGTTCAACCGTCAACATGGGTTATACATGCTCTGAGTGCGAACGCACGTTCAGCAGACATTACGATCCGCCTTCCCGAATTGAATAGCCGATGGAGATTGATCCCAGTGTCGATGGGCTCTTCCATCTCCCTTCCCTGCATCCTCGAATGGAAGAACCCATGAAGGTCGATCCGCCCCCCCCACCCACCTCCCGAATTGAAGAGCCGGTGGAGATTGATCCCAGTGTCGAGGAGCCCTTCCATCTTCCTTCCCTGCATCCTCGAATTGAAATTACAAGCGTCTAGTCCGTCATTCATAATCCAGCCGTCGTCCATTAGAGAATATCCGCGTCCATAATCCAAAGACCTATTCCATTTCCATATAACAGTATTAGCACCAAATTCAAAAAGACAAAAGTATACATAAACATAGGCTTGTTTCCTGCAAGAGAGAAGCGGTCAACAATTTTCAATGATGCCGGCAAGACATCATGATGTTCCAAAATATCAAATCCGTATCGCTGATCAGTATTCTTAATCCATAATATTCGTTATAGAGTCGTCATCTAAAAATGATGTACCTCAGCCACGCTTTGATTGTGACTGTTCATATGAGTACCATGAGGATCTTGAAGTACATGGGCTCATACGGCCCCTAGCCCCGGGTTAAGCGGAATTAGACACATGTTACGAAACGTAGCGCCATAGATCTTGCACGCTACGTTCGTATTTTGCTATCAGCATGCGATATGTATCGCCAAATTTGAGAAACTTTGAGTGGAGGCGCTTGGTGGAATAGCCCTGTTTTATAAGTTTCTGCAACAATGTTTTGTGACGTTGATTAAAATCATCACATTTAACACAGGATCTAGCAAATGCTACTAAGCGAGATATGTATACGCCATATGCAGGTCCCACTGGAATATTACTATCCAGAAAGGGATAGTTTACGATGTCGAAATTGTAATCATCTCTTTTGTCATAAAGTCGACGAGAGAGAATGCCCGCTTCATTTTTATAGAGATAGAGATCTAAATAAGATGTGCCTGTAGGGCTATCTGTAGTTTCCTTCAAATCCAGTGAAGGTGGATATATATCCTTCACTGCGTCATTTATATAGCGATTATCCACAGCGAGAAGATCGTCTATATAGCGTTTGGTGAATGAGAAGGAACGGGCTTTGAGTGGATCGGTTTTTGAAAGCGCCAGCATATAGTCATATTCATAAGAGAACAGATACAGGTCAGCCAACAGGGGTGCACAATTAGTACCCATTGGAATACCTATATGCTGCTGATATATTGTGTTGCCAAATTTCACATAGATATTTTTAATGAGAAATTCAAGCAACTCTATAAACAAAGAAACATCCCATGAATGATATCTCTTGTATGTAGTCGAGCTAAAGAATGCTTTATGGCTTCCGACATTAATATATCTACGATCAGTTTTCTTGAACACAGATACTATTAATGAACTTATACGGTCAATAAGGTCCTGATGAGGGATTGTAGTATAGAGAGTCGAGAAATCCCATGTGGATACATGTCTGTACGGTATGTGACCTTTAGCATCAAGTTCTTCCGTAAGACATTTTGAGTTTTTCAATATCCACATACATTCAACGCCAGAGTTCTTGAAAATAGTGGCGCAATACCTTTCCCAAAATGCTTTTACCTCCTGAAGGGCCCTCGTCAATAGGGTTGAAAGAAGCTTGGTGGTGCAGCTTCTAGAACCAGCTATGAATCTAGCTTTGTATGGTGATTTATGCATTTTGGGAGTCCAGTATATTTTTGGTATGTCGTTATGATTGGTTGGAAGACAAATACCTCTTTCCCTGAGAAACTTTTTGTGATTGTTAAATAAATCTTCCAGAGTAAATGCAGTTTGGGAGTAAGTAGACGTATTTGATGAAGATATGTCTACACTCAATTCTTTAACCAGCACCTGGTAATAGTAATATTTACATATGAATATTATATTATTCGGAGCTTTGTCTGCTGGGACTATGACGAATTTACTCTGGAGATTTGCTAGAACTTCTTGCGAATTGAGGTTTCTCAGTACTTGTTTTGTTTGGGGAAGAGTACTTCTGTCAATATGGCGGATTGTTTCAACGACCTTGCTCTTGGTGAGGTCCAGCCAATCAGCGAGTACTGTAGGTTCAACTTTTTCTCGCTTAGACCAATCAATAACGTACTGTTCTAATGCAGTCAGGACTATCTTCTGGTCCGCCTTCAGATTTATTCTTCTTGGCTCTCTATATTTAGGTCCTTTCATCAGGAGTAATTTCAGATTCTTATCACTCACCACATCAAGGTCACCAGTCACAATATGTTTGCATGGTGTATAGATAAAGTTCGACAATTCACAATCACAACTATAGCCTCCTGACGTGTATAAGTTCCAGTCAAACTCCTTGACAGCATTGGAGTAATTGAATATTTTGGTGGCTATAGATTTAGTATACTTATATGAAATGCAAGGAGGTTCTGTGAACTTGAAATAGTTTGGTACAGCGTTGCGTACCTCTGGATCATTCAGGATTCGAGGTAAATTAATGATGTCCAGTCCTTTATCTAAGTAGTTGAGTTTCAAGAAAAGCCGATCTTGAGATGTTTCGATTATGTTCACTGGACGATACAACCGAAAATACGCTATATCTTGACATACTTTACTGATTTTGGATGGTATTATATTTCCTGAAGACGCAGATTGCTGTATATCTCTGGCTATTTGATTTAAAGCTCTCAGAGGTAACGCATACAGAACTGTACGTAAGCTATGTATACTATTGGGTGCGTTAGTTAAACCCACTAAGTAATTTAAAGTGATATGATCGTGAATCATCGAACTATTAAACTTTCGCCAACCATGGCTGCGTTGTCTCCGTTGATGGGGTTTAAATAGTTGGGTAATGTTGGATATATTTGAACGGCGGTTTGTAGCATTGCCGAACCCACTGACATTATCATTTAAACCAAACGGAAACACTGACCCAAGTTCTAGCATCCAGAATAATTCCCGCTCTCGGATTTTTCTCTCAAATCCAAAGGGGGAATCCTTAGTAGATGGATAGACGACGTCTATGATCTGAATACTAAAGTTATCCCAGCCATGGTCGGGTCCAGAAAAATGCCTACCTATAAGCAATTGCTTTTTCCTAACGGATTTTCTGTGACCGTTCACCCTAAGATGGAGTCTTTGGGTGGTCTTGCCAACATACTGTTGACCACACTTCTTACAGGAAACTAAGTAAATACAGTTTGTAGTAGAACAACTAAGATCAACATACGAGTTAACAGAATATGAGTTACCAGTTAACGCGGAACTAAATGAAGCTGAAGTATTAAAGAGTGGACACGTGAGACATCCACGGTGTCCACACTTAGAAATTTTGAAATTATTACATGTAGAATTCGGTGCTAAACAATCATCAAGCGCAATATTGCAAGGTTTGATGTCGTGGCCTTGCTTTGCTGTCAGAAATATATCTGTCATTTGGATTGAAAAAGGTCTTAGTGCATTTCGAACTATTAGAGACTCGGCCGAGAAACCTGCACTAAGGTTCCTCGGGTCTGTCTTCATATTTTTTCTTTTAGTTGTGCTCATTATGTTTGTTGGGTGTGCAGGGGCCCGGCCTCGGGGACAACTTGTCCACCAGCAGAATCCAGGCATACACAGGTTAAAATTACAAGCGTCTAGTCCGTCATTCATAATCCAGCCGTCGTCCATTAGAGAATATCCGCGTCCATAATCCAAAGACCTATTCCATTTTCCATATAACAGTATTAGCACCAAATTCAAAAAGACAATCATAGTATACATAAACATAGGCTTGTTTCCTGCAAGAGAGAAGCGGTCAACAGTTTTCAATGATGCCGGCAAGACATCATGATGTTCCAAAATATCAAATCCGTATCGCTGATCAGTATTCTTAATCCATAATATTCGTTATAGAGTCGTCATCTAAAAATGATGTACCTCAGCCACGCTTTGATTGTGACTGTTCATATGAGTACCATGAGGATCTTGAAGTACATGGGCTCATACGGCCCCTAGCCCCGGGTTAAGCGGAATTAGACACATGTTACGAAACGTAGCGCCATAGATCTTGCACGCTACGTTCGTATTTTGCTATCAGCATGCGATATGTATCGCCAAATTTGAGAAACTTTGAGTGGAGGCGCTTGGTGGAATAGCCCTGTTTTATAAGTTTCTGCAACAATGTTTTGTGACGTTGATTAAAATCATCACATTTAACACAGGATCTAGCAAATGCTACTAAGCGAGATATGTATACGCCATATGCAGGTCCCACTGGAATATTACTGTCCAGAAAGGGATAGTTTACGATGTCGAAATTGTAATCATCTCTTTTGTCATAAAGTCGACGAGAGAGAATGCCCGCTTCATTTTTATAGAGATAGAGATCTAAATATGATGTGCCTGTAGGGCTATCTGTAGTTTCCTTCAAATCCAGTGAAGGTGGATATATATCCTTCACTGCGTCATTTATATAGCGATTATCCACAGCGAGAAGATCGTCTATATAGCGTTTGGTGAATGAGAAGGAACGGGCTTTGAGTGGATCGGTTTTTGAAAGCGCCAGCATATAGTCATATTCATAAGAGAACAGATACAGGTCAGCCAACAGGGGTGCACAATTAGTACCCATTGGAATACCTATATGCTGCTGATATATTGTGTTGCCAAATTTCACATAGATATTTTTAATGAGAAATTCAAGCAACTCTATAAACAAAGAAACATCCCATGAATGATATCTCTTGTATGTAGTCGAGCTAAAGAATGCTTTATGGCTTCCGACATTAATATATCTACGATCAGTTTTCTTGAACACAGATACTATTAATGAACTTATACGGTCAATAAGGTCCTGATGAGGGATTGTAGTATAGAGAGTCGAGAAATCCCATGTGGATACATGTCTGTACGGTATGTGACCTTTAGCATCAAGTTCTTCCGTAAGACATTTTGAGTTTTTCAATATCCACATACATTCAACGCCAGAGTTCTTGAAAATAGTGGCGCAATACCTTTCCCAAAATGCTTTTACCTCCTGAAGGGCCCTCGTCAATAGGGTTGAAAGAAGCTTGGTGGTGCAGCTTCTAGAACCAGCTATGAATCTAGCTTTGTATGGTGATTTATGCATTTTGGGAGTCCAGTATATTTTTGGTATGTCGCTATGATTGGTTGGAAGACAAATACCTCTTTCCCTGAGAAACTTTTTGTGATTGTTAAATAAATCTTCCAGAGTAAATGCAGTTTGGGAGTAAGTAGATGTATTTGATGAAGATATGTCTACACTCAATTCTTTAACCAGCACCTGGTAATAGTAATATTTACATATGAATATTATATTATTCGGAGCTTTGTCTGCTGGGACTATGACGAATTTACTCTGGAGATTTGCTAGAACTTCTTGCGAATTGAGGTTTCTCAGTACTTGTTTTGTTTGGGGAAGAGTACTTCTGTCAATATGGCGGATTGTTTCAACGACCTTGCTCTTGGTGAGGTCCAGCCAATCAGCGAGTACTGTAGGTTCAACTTTTTCTCGCTTAGACCAATCAATAACGTACTGTTCTAATGCAGTCAGGACTATCTTCTGGTCCGCCTTCAGATTTATTCTTCTTGGCTCTCTATATTTAGGTCCTTTCATCAGGAGTAATTTCAGATTCTTATCACTCACCACATCAAGGTTACCAGTCACAATATGTTTGCATGGTGTATAGATAAAGTTCGACAATTCACAATCACAACTATAGCCTCCTGACGTGTATAAGTTCCAGTCAAACTCCTTGACAGCATTGGAGTAATTGAATATTTTGGTGGCTATAGATTTAGTATACTTATATGAAATGCAAGGAGGTTCTGTGAACTTGAAATAGTTTGGTACAGCGTTGCGTACCTCTGGATCATTCAGGATTCGAGGTAAATTAATGATGTCCAGTCCTTTATCTAAGTAGTTGAGTTTCAAGAAAAGCCGATCTTGAGATGTTTCGATTATGTTCACTGGACGATACAACCGAAAATACGCTATATCTTGACATACTTTACTGATTTTGGATGGTATTATATTTCCTGAAGACGCAGATTGCTGTATATCTCTGGCTATTTGATTTAAAGCTCTCAGAGGTAACGCATACAGAACTGTACGTAAGCTATGTATACTATTGGGTGCGTTAGTTAAACCCACTAAGTAATTTAAAGTGATATGATCGTGAATCATCGAACTATTAAACTTTCGCCAACCATGGCTGCGTTGTCTCCGTTGATGGGGTTTAAATAGTTGGGTAATGTTGGATATATTTGAACGGCGGTTTGTAGCATTGCCGAACCCACTGACATTATCATTTAAACCAAACGGAAACACTGACCCAAGTTCTAGCATCCAGAATAATTCCCGCTCTCGGATTTTTCTCTCAAATCCAAAGGGGGAATCCTTAGTAGATGGATAGACGACGTCTATGATCTGAATACTAAAGTTATCCCAGCCATGGTCGGGTCCAGAAAAATGCCTACCTATAAGCAATTGCTTTTTCCTAACGGATTTTCTGTGACCGTTCACCCTAAGATGGAGTCTTTGGGTGGTCTTGCCAACATACTGTTGACCACACTTCTTACAGGAAACTAAGTAAATACAGTTTGTAGTAGAACAACTAAGATCAACATACGAGTTAACAGAATATGAGTTACCAGTTAACGCGGAACTAAATGAAGCTGAAGTATTAAAGAGTGGACACGTGAGACATCCACGGTGTCCACACTTAGAAATTTTGAAATTATTACATGTAGAATTCGGTGCTAAACAATCATCAAGCGCAATATTGCAAGGTTTGATGTCGTGGCCTTGCTTTGCTGTCAGAAATATATCTGTCATTTGGATTGAAAAAGGTCTTAGTGCATTTCGAACTATTAGAGACTCGGCCGAGAAACCTGCACTAAGGTTCCTCGGGTCTGTCTTCATATTTTTTCTTATAGTTGTGCTCATTATGTTTGTTGGGTGTGCAGGGGCCCTTGTCCACCAGCAGAATCCATGCATACACAGGTTAAAATTACAAGCGTCTAGTCCGTCATTCATAATCCAGCCGTCGTCCATTAGAGAATATCCGCGTCCATAATCCAAAGACCTATTCCATTTTCCACATAACAGTATTAGCACCAAATTCAAAAAGACAATCATAGTATACATAAACATAGGCTTGTTTCCTGCAAGAGAGAAGCGGTCAACAGTTTTCAATGATGCCGGCAAGACATCATGATGTTCCAAAAATATCAAATCCGTATCGCTGATCAGTATTCTTAATCCATAATATTCGTTATAGAGTCGTCATCTAAAAATGATGTACCTCAGTCACGCTTTGATTGTGACTGTTCATATGAGTACCATGAGGATCTTGAAGTACATGGGCTCATACGGCCCCTAGCCCCGGGTTAAGCGGAATTAGACACAAGTTACGAAACGTAGCGCCATAGATCTTGCACGCTACGTTCGTATTTTGCTATCAGCATGCGATATGTATCGCCAAATTTGAGAAACTTTGAGTGGAGGCGCTTGGTGGAATAGCCCTGTTTTATAAGTTTCTGCAACAATGTTTTGTGACGTTGATTAAAATCATCACATTTAACACAGGATCTAGCAAATGCTACTAAGCGAGATATGTATACGCCATATGCAGGTCCCACTGGAATATTACTATCCAGAAAGGGATAGTTTACGATGTCGAAATTGTAATCATCTCTTTTGTCATAAAGTCGACGAGAGAGAATGCCCGCTTTATTTTTATAGAGGTAGAGATCTAAATAAGATGTGCCTGTAGGGCTATCTGTAGTTTCCTTCAAATCCAGTGAAGGTGGATATATATCCTTCACTGCGTCATTTATATAGCGATTATCCACAGCGAGAAGATCGTCTATATAGCGTTTGGTGAATGAGAAGGAACGGGCTTTGAATGGATCGGTTTTTGAAAGCGCCTGCATATAGTCATATTCATAAGAGAACAGATACAGGTCAGCCAACAGGGGTGCACAATTAGTACCCATTGGAATACCTATATGCTGCTGATATATTGTGTTGCCAAATTTCACATAGATATTTTTAATGAGAAATTCAAGCAACTCTATAAACAAAGAAACATCCCATGAATGATATCTCTTGTATGTAGTCGAGCTAAAGAATGCTTTATGGCTTCCGACATTAATATATCTACGATCAGTTTTCTTGAACACAGATACTATTAATGAACTTATACGGTCAATAAGGTCCTGATGAGGGATTGTAGTATAGAGAGTCGAGAAATCCCATGTGGATACATGTCTGTACGGTATGTGACCTTTAGCATCAAGTTCTTCCGTAAGACATTTTGAGTTTTCAATATCCACATACATTCAACGCCAGAGTTCTTGAAAATAGTGGCGCAATACCTTTCCCAAAATGCTTTTACCTCCTGAAGGGCCCTCGTCAATAGGGTTGAAAGAAGCTTGGTGGTGCAGCTTCTAGAACCAGCTTCTAGACCCATGGAGGTCGATCCGTCACCCCGAATTGAAGAGCCGATGGAGATGGATCCCAGTGTCGAGGAGCCCTTCCATCTCTCTTCCCTGACTACCAATGAGAGAAGTAAGAGCTCGGAGCTCCAGTATCCTGGATTGCTCGAAGACGCTTAGGACAAACGGATCAGAGCGAACAAGACCGAAAATTAAACTTTCTCAAACGACGGTTTCTGATTGGACAACTTGAATTGTAAACATACCCAACGCGGCTCGCGTGGGTATGATGTACTGGAGTGGAGAATAAAATGATTGACTTGTCATCCTTGTTGTTGCTGTTCTCTCATCTGTCTACATCATGGCGTCAAGGTGCTATGCTAGGGCGTTAAGGTGTTAAGATAGGCGTTAAGGCGTTAGGATAAGGCGTTAAGATAAGGCGTTAAGACAGGGCGTTAAGGCGTTACTGTAAAACTGTACACATAGGTCACAGGACAAATATACTGGGGTTTTGCTTTCTTTTCTACTAAGGGGCAACTGGACTTTAAACACGCTTTCTCTATTTCTGGTGACGTCACATTAGTCTTCCCCACGCGATACAATAGCGGCCCATTAGGAGCAAGGACGGCGCACCTCTAATCTCAAAACTTCCATCTTAAATGTTCGTTCTATACTGCTCCACGGATGCGCATGCGCGCCATAGCCCTACTTTCACGACCCACCAGTCCAGTCGGATGGTCCCCCACGAGAGCTTCAAACCGATACCTCCCACAACCCAATCGGACCATCATGGGTCCACCTCGACCCCCAAACGTGCATTCCAATGCCCTTTTCCCACCATTCCCTGTCTGCGCATCATAGCCTTAATTTCACGATCCACCCATCCAGTTGGATGCTTCTCCACGAGAGCTTCACACTAATACCTCCCACAACCCAATCGGATCACTATGGATCCATCTCGACCCAAAAATGTCCCTTCCAGTGCCCTTTTCCCACAATTCCCGGTCTGCGCACCATTGTGCTACCTCCACACCCATCCAGATGAACGCTCTCCCACGAGCGCTTCACGACGACGCCTCACACGGCCCAATCGGTCCAACTAGACCCCAAAATGTCCACCCCAGGGGCCACACCATAAACCGCAAATGTCGATGCGTGGGGTTCTCATTAGGTTAAACATTGCGCCGGAATGGGCCTGCACCATAGCCGTACATAGATCTGCTATGTAGGGGGAGATAACTGGGCCGTCACCGTGACGTCAGCTCCACGTGACTCCTCACGTGACTCAGCCTCACTTTTGAGACAGAAATTCCGAAATGTCTGTTACTTCACTAACAGTACAAGTGGCTGACAAGCCAGCATTTAATGACTTCAATTGGGCTTCTGCCGCCTCGTGTGCTCTGCACATCTCGATGGCCTTCACTGAAATCAGGTCACTATCTCTTAGCAAACGACCTCTAACAGTATTGTCACGTTTGCCAAATACAGTTTGGTCACGAACCAGGCCATCGATCAGATTTCCATACTCAAAGTTTGCTGCTAGTGTTTAGAGTTCTGTCACATAATATTAGTTATACGGTTTGTCAATGACCCAATACAGAAATATATGGGGTCAGTAAAATTTATATTGGGCGAGGCGTCAATAACGAATTCATCCCGTTGAAGACCCTTTCTGAACACCCTTATGTCCATAGGCAAATTCTGTGATAAAGGACTTCTTGTGAACAACTTTGGCCCTATGTTGTCACCAAACAATAAAAAAAAACACTGTATGTAAAGTCACACATTTGCAATATTTCTTGGCGTTGATCATCGCTGATTATGATGAAATGCTAGCTGTTCACATTATGAATGATATCTAATTAGAATAGCTGCTGCTGAAGCTAACCTTTATTACAAATACTTGTCAAAATGAAGCCCAAGAAGTAATTAACGCGAGTCAGCCGACGCGAGTCCTTGGAGATAGAAGCTACTGTAAAGGGAGATAACCTAGTTACCCACCCCGAATTACAATCAACGGCGATGGATGGAAAAATGTCGGGCTTCCATGTGACCGTGATCGCTAGTTTTCATTGGACGATTTTGTCTGAAGCGGGATAATGGTCGATATTTCCCCCATCTTTTTGGTTACGAGAATTTAATTTGTATCGCTCGAATGTCACGTTCTTACGGGGGTTGCAGAAACTACCAAAACCGTCATTTGTGTTCGCTTCAGGAATGTTCATAGTCTTGAAAACTTCGACTGCATCGTCCCCAATCACATGCAGAAATAAAGCACACTGTACGTCTTCCACCTTCTTGTCCGCTCCGGATACCTTCCTGTAGAGTTCCCATAGCTGTTTCCAAGGGGCCAATATTCCGACACATTGCCGCGCGACAGATTTAATGCCTCCGGAGGTTTCAGCGAATCCATGGTACCGCTGTCTGATTCAGAGCGTTCCTCGACAACTTAAATTGGGTCGTTGCTGATAAATAACACGTTACCAGTACGAAATACAAGCGATTTAAATGTTTTTAACCGCTGCCATCATGCAAAGAAGTCATAAGACATAAAGTGTCGAATGCTGTATTACCGTAAAGCTTGACTTACATATTTCGTAAAGTGCTACACAGACTAACGTCATAATGCCGACATTGTGGTATCATAAGAACTATCTTGGCATTGTGGTGATTAATAGGACCGCTTTCGACAGCGAATTTAATTTGTTGTCATTTTGTGGTCCGTTGTGGTAATTTGAATATCCCTTGTCCGCTGTGGTGATTAGTAGGGCCGAGACGAGCACAGCCATCTTGAATATCCTCAGCACAGCCTGGGGACTACTTCACAAACTGTAGGCATAATTTCAGTAATAATATAAGCTTCAAACAAACTTATGTTCTTGTGGATTCATGCTATTTGTTGTGTATTCAACCATTATATAACAATTTTGTAATGAAATATTCCCTTTCACAACTTTCTTAGCGAAATTATTGCGCCAATGTCTATTCAATATCCCCACAGTGTATGCTTCGTTTCACAGGCTAACGCCACTTTACCCCTGCCCACAACAACGGAAAATGACATTTACAACGTTGCAGGGGAAAACCCACGTACACACGGTTCAGTTTGAATCCGGCCGAACAACTCAGTTTTGCATATGAGCGAACTACTTTTCGTATACTCTACCCATATAAATAGGGAAAATAGTCTCCAGATCAATCGTTTCTAACGCTAGGTAAACAGAGGTATAATACAGAATTGAAAAGTAATCGAAATATTTGGCATACCTCAATTTTACTATATATGATGTCACTTCCGTCTCTCATGTATATTCCCTGACACCAACAACGCTCTCAAAACTATCGCTGCCATTTCGGCGTTGGACCGAGCATCCTCTGATTGTTTGTTTATAGGAGTGATAATCACATTCATGACCGCATGAACTCCCCGAAATTGAATATACCCATATTTGAGGCAATGTCTCGTATATTCCATCCCCGTTGAAATCAATATGTATCTGTGATTGTTTTGACTGGAGCGATGACACCAAATATACCGTTCTTCAGTATGTGGTGAGAGCATACCCTGGGAATAACTCGACTTGGACGTCATCTGAGAAATTGGGTGAGTGAATGAATACCATTTAACGTCGCTTTCAACACTATTTCAGTATCACGGCGTTTGGTTACACACCCGGAAAACACACGGGTGCCCCAGTTAGTCGCCTCTTACGACAAGCTCTCTGAGGGGATGAGGTCTATTCTTACCATGACCTGGAGTGTGCACCCCAGGTCAATTCCCGCGAGCCGCACGGGGCTATGAGAAATTGTGAGAACATGACACTTTGTTTTCGTCACAGGTGTTTGGCTAGTTAATTAGCTGGGGGTCTCGTCAACAATAGATCGGACAAGGTGAATCACTGAAGTACGACCTCCTCTCGATCATCCGTATACATTTTCACAGAAATTGGCCTACCTCTATATTTCACCTCCTATTTTATTCTTTAGAGGTTAATTCTTCATGCTACCATCCAAAGATTCTCATAATCCATCAATTAATATGGGTGGTAAATCGTCCAAACAGTCTGAATGTTAGCGTCCAGACAACTTCCGTTACAACTTCGGCCAAACTCGGCAATGTTCGTTCAGTTTCCTGATTCAAGTCTCGCTGTTGCGGTCACGCCCACTTTTTTCCGGAGCGGCTGCAATATCACGGTCTTTATTCAAACAGATCTCTACTAATTATTATTTTTTAATTGCATCCATTTTTAATTCCATCCATTTCTCAATTTTATTTGTTATATACCACTGCTCATAAACCCGTAATATTAGCTCGTGGAGATCGTTGTACAGATGGTAAAGATCGTTTGCTCTGGTAGAGACCTGTTGGATAAAAACCGTGAATATATCCAGGGTTGATATCGGCGCTGCAATAAAACGAAGATTGTCGAGTTTGGCCGAAGTTGTAACGGAAGTTGTCTGGACGCTAAAATTCAGACTGTTTGGACGATTTATCACCCATAATTGATGGATTATGAGAATCTTTGGATGGTAGCATGAAGAATTAACCTCTAAAGAATAAAATAGGAGGTGAAATATAGCGGTAGAACAATTTCTGTGAAAATGTATACGGATGATCGAGAGGAGATCGTACTTTAGTGATTCACCTTGTCCGATCTATTGTTGACGATACCCCCCCCCCCGCTAATTAACTTGCCAAACACCTGTGGTTTTCGTGAGCTTAGTGCTCAGACATGCAAGGATGGACATCGCTGCATTGAATGCATGATTGAACTCTAATTACACAGAAATCCAGTTTGTTTTATCAATCTGTGGTTAAAAAAAATAAAAAAGGAAAGACAAGAAAAGGAGAGAGATGTAATGATAGCAAAATGTCGACATTATGGCGTAAGTCTGTGTAACCTTTTACGACATATGTAAGTCACGCTTTACGGTAATACAGCATTCGAGTGGTCGACATTTTATGTGTTATGACTTCTTCACAATAGTAGACACTCTTAATATTATCATACTAATGCATATGTGGAGTCTATTGTGATCCATTAGGATCCGTTGTGGTATGTTTTGGAACTGTAGTGGTAATTTGGGGTCCATTGTAGTAATATGAGGGCCCATTGAGGTACTTTGGGTGTCTATTGTGTTAAGGATCATCAGGCTCTTTGACAGTTTCGAAAATTTTTCCCAAGTCTAAATTTCCAAAAACGCCCCTCATCATTATAATGACCAAATTTTATGACACAATGATACCATGAAATGACAAAAAATGTATTTCTTTTTTGGGGGAAAGATGTTTTCAATACCTTTGCGAAGCAAAAATGTAATGAAATGACAAAGAATTTCGTTAAGCTACTTTCAGAAAATAAATACTGCAACAGGCCAGGAAAACGATAAATAAAATGACTCAACTAAGTTTTGGAGATCCTACGAGCAAAATTATCCATTTCGCCTGAAGCACGTGGCCGTACATACATTTTCGACTCTGCACGTCATCACAATTGACCGATGAAATCTCGCCATTTTGGCGTCAAAATCACGTCACAACGTCACAACGAAATAAAGATAATTCAATAGAAAATAAACTATAGCAGATATCAAATTCAAATTTTCAACAAATACACAGTAAGATACGTACTTTTCAGCCCATCTGTTGACATAGAGATCGAATTTACCGTTTCGATTCCACACAGTTCGGAATTTTTCAGATCATGCTTCTTTTCCAAACAATATGACCCATCACATCTCAATAATATTCATACGCCCAAATAGGCATGTCGAAAATATCGTCAATAACATGTATAGACATCAAAGAAGCATCATAATTGAATGAATATCTCGTAATATCTCGTCGTCTGCTTCTCGAGAAATCGCGCGAGATTTGATATTTTGGTGAAACTGATGAACAGATCATTCGTCTAATTACATCAAATATAGACAACATAGATAGTAGTATAGTGAATTTCGGTGAGTAGCCCTCCCAGCTGAATGGTTCTGCATTCCGATCGCATGTTCTGAAAGTGTTTGTCGATGATAATGGGGGAGCATAAACGGAGCGTAGCTGAATGACATTAACCCTCTGGACCATGTGCCAACAACAATAACAACACGAAACAACAACAACAACATGTTTAATGACTGTCTCATTCAGATTGACTTTGATTGACAGGTGTTCAGTTTTGTGCAAAGGGTTAATGCATTGAGGCCGGAAAAAGTCCACCTGAGCAGGAAGAAATGTGAATCGCCATTTTCCCGAACAATTCAGTTTGCTTGACCTCGTGTAGCATTCTATTTTCCAACAACTTCAAGTAGGTCATTCTTGTTTGACCTCAACGAAGAAGAGATTTAACTTCATTCGTGAATTGAAGAGTCACCACATTTCTTCAATATCCAAATTTTACTTCGAAAAATCCACTACATTTTTGAGCAATTTTGTTCCACGAAGTCATTTTTCGAGTTAGATCAAAGAAATAGTCATATTTTTTTGTTTAATTGTGTTTCCTATCTTTCTGAGATGAAATAATGTGCGCTTGATAATTTTGTGCCTTTTTGACAATTTTAACCTGACAAAAAAGTGTCAAAATCTCTCACATCCCCCTTCTTCTTAAATTGTGAAAATTTGACAGTCCGTTGTAGTCGGTTGTGGTAATTCGATGGTTGGTTGTGGTCAGTTGTAGTAATTAGTAGGACCCGTCCAAAGAAGCCCGTTCTGCTACCGATGACGTCAGATCAGGCGTTCATCAATGCTTGTAAACTGCAATCTCTCCCAAGTGGAATGTACATTATACTATTAAAGGGCATTTGGTTTCGTGTTGCTTCCACCCATTATCCAATGGCTCCTTTGACCATTTACTTGTAATATTTTCATTGCACAAGTCACCCGCTTATTTTAAATACCACATATGGTGCCTTATATACAACAGCTAAACCTCCTTTTACCGGATTAGGCCAAAAGAGGCGGAGCTCCACCCTCAAGATTGGATGATCATTGAATAAAACAGTTACATGACGGACTATACGCCCCCTCGAGCACAATATCTACACTCTTAAAACGCAAATGTTATATTTAACATCTAGAGGGTTGGAGGAGGGAAAACATTTAGAAATTGTAGTTTCACCACTTTTAAGTGTTGGAGGCAACAGCTTAAAATGTTGCATTTAACACTTAAAAGTAGTGAATACAACACTTTCTAAATGTTTTCCCTCCTCCAACCCTCTAGATGTTAAACCTAACATTTGCGTTTACATTGACTCGGGTCATCATGTGAACTATTACTCATCCGTCTCGATCATAAAAGTAGTCGATAACGCGAAGGCCTCCACCTATCTCAAACGAAATGAGATTTCCCAGAAACAAGCTTTCCAGGAAATCAATCAAGCTATCGAAACCAGAAATATTTCATTCTTACTACATGTAATATGATACAACCACGTGACATGACATGACACCGACCCGTCGAGAACTCGGCCTAAACGAAGTTTTTACTTTTTTTTTCGGGGTTGTATATCACTGTGGGCGTATATCAATAGCTCGAGATTCTCCTTAACCCAATATACACACCGGTAAACCTAAAATTTAATATAGATCGTCAGCGTATGTTACAAGCAAAATTTTCGGAATGGGAATATATATATTTCTGTTATCCCATATAACAGAGTGAGGTAAATCATTGAAGTAAATCAAATTATGCAAAAAGCAGCCTACACTGTTATAAATTACCGTTATTTCCCAGTAAATGTATGTAGGAGTTTACAGTACATTTAGCCGTAAACACAATACTCTGTAAATTGAACTGTGATATTTCAGAAGACATCAACTGAAATGGGTAAACTGCGCACAAACGTAGCATAAAATTCCTCTCTTCTCTGAAAGGAGGTTGATATCTTTGCACATGAAACGCCTAGTTGCAGGAAACATCCGACACCTGCGTTGTAAGATACAACATTCGAAGTACTTTCAGAACACGCACTGGAAGGGACTCGGCGGCTACACTGTTATAAATCACACCGTAAATTAACAGTTAAATGTACTGGCAGAAAAGGTGCCAGTACATTCAACTGTAAAATTACGTTGCACCGTATTTTACAATTACTGTTTTTTAACAGGCATTGAACTGTAAAATGTTGCACTGTATTTTATAATTACCGTTTATTGATAGGCATTTAACTGTAAAATTTGGGTAGCCCTGTGATTTACAATTACCGTTGTTTTAACATTCTTTAAACAATACAATTATGTGGCACCATTGTCTACAATTATCGGTTCCGCGGCAACGTAGGTCACTGGAAGGCTGAAATGGCCATTGCTCTTCGTGTTTACAAATGTGATCACCAGAAGCTTCGTAAATAATCACGAACGAATCTGTGCAATTATTACACGAATAGTAGGATACAACTCCAAGTCAGATAAATCCCATCTTCGCATGTGCAAGTCGAACACTAAATGACGGAACGTTAGTGTAGTATATAGCTTGAAATGTGAAGATGGACTAAACCAAAACCATTCCGTACTGTAGACCGAAAATTAAAGTTAGCCGCTGCGTCCGTCCCAGCGCGTGTTCTGATAATGCTCTGAATGTTGTATCGTACAACGCAGGTGTCGGATGTTTCCTACAACTGAGCGTTTCGTGTGCAAAGATATCAACCTCCTTTCAGAGAAAACAAGAATTTTATGTTCCGTGTGTGCGCAGTTTACCCATTGCAGTTGATGTCAACTGAAATATCACAGTTCAATTTACAGATTAATGTGTTTACGATTGAATGTACTGTAAACTCCAACATACATTTACTGTGAAACAACGGTAATTTATAACAGTGTAGCTTTAATTCTCGGACTATAATACGGTTTGGTTTTGGTTCTGGTTTTATCTGACTTATAGGTGCGCCCAACTTATAAACCGCATATACGTGTAATAATTTCACATATTCCTTCGTGATTATTTTCGAAACTTGTGGTCACCGCATTTGTAAACACGAAGAGCTGAAATACGCGAACGAGCAATGGCCATATCGGCCTTCCAGTGACCTACGTTTCTGCGGAAACGATAATTGTAGACAACGGTGCCACATAATTATACAATTTAAAGGATGTTAAAGTAAACAGTAATTGTAAATTAGAGTGCAACCTAATTTATAGTTGAATGCCGATCAAAAAACGGTAATTATAAAATACGGTACAACATTTTACAGTTTACATCCTGTTTAAAAGCGGTAATTGTAAAATAAGGTGCAACGTAATTTTACAGTTGAATGTACTAGCATCTTTCCTGCCAGTACATTTAACTGTGAATTTACGGTATGATTTATAACAGTGTATAATGACCCCATAGTTTTATCCTTTAAGCCCGTTCTACACAATCTTCACAACGTCAAGGTTTCTATTTGTGAGCCAAAGGCGAGCCCTTGACCATCTTGCATAGCAGACCGCGTTCCGCCCACATTCCAGTTATGTGACCTAGAAAAACTGCGCTGATGGTAAAATACGTTAGGGTTTTACTTTCTGTGCTAAACTATTCGCTGATACCGAATGTAAACTATTCAATCGAAGCATGCATAACAATAAAATAATGGATAAATCAGTGAAATTTTATAGAAATCCGTGCGTTATTTCACCCAATTCAAGTCCTTCAGTGGGAAGGTGAGGTCGGATACACGGACATCGCGGACCGCCTTTAAAATGTCAGTGTTCCCTACATTTGCCTGGCTTGCTGGATGTTTGATGGTAGATGAATGGGTTTATTTTTTCTTCAAACAGATTTTGTTTTAAACTATGTTTCCTTTATATTTATTAATGTTCATGGTTGTTATATATATATATATATATCATTTAGAAAGTGATCGTATAACAGTATTTTCGTTATTTTGGGTATACGGTTGTTGAAAATGTGCGTGTATATCTGCCACCGGGTATCCCTCAAGCTATGGTGCTTTCGAATCTCTTGTCACGATCGCCTTCGTCGCCGTAAACAAGTGATCTGATTGGTCAATATATCCAAAATGTTGCTTGACGTTGAACAAGATACATTGCCCAGGGGTATTTATCTAGGATAGAGATACCCCTGGTTTTAGCGAGGATTGTTACACGGGTAAGTTTTCCTTGACAAGTTTTCAATGACAAGGGAAAAGTGCTCGTGTAGGAAGGAAAAATCAATTCCCACGTGTTTAAAGGCTGGGCATGCTAGCTTTTTCTTAACAAGTGAATAAGAAACTTCGCCGTCTAGATGGCGAACGAGAAAAATTGTCACTGTTTTATGCGTGCGCGTCTTCGATGCCGCTCGTCAACTTCCGGTATCTCCTGAAAGTGAAAGCAAACATGTAGTTCCTTGATTTACTCGGCAGGTGGAGTTCCGCCGTTCATGGCAACGCTGGACTCACGACGAGGAAAACTTGTTGCTTATCTACACGGACACGTCATGTATCCAGATTTGGTAAGGAAAAACTGTCAAGGAAAACTTGCCCGTGTAGAACGGGCTTTATATTGAATGTCGATCTTGTCGATATATAATAAAAACTAGAGCCATATAGTTAGCTTCAATATACGCCCAAACCACACATCGTCTCCGCCTAAACTATCCTCTAACACACAACATTGCGATTATCAATGATTTCCTGATTTGGGAGAAACAGTGATCCTAACCTTTGACCTTGACCTCAAATTTGGTATGTGACACATTGTCTCCTAATGTATAATTGACACAAACAATTGTGCTTTTTAATGATTTCCCGGTTTTGGAATCCTTTGGACCTTTGTTCTTGACCTCAAGTTTGGTCTGTGGCACCTTGTCTCTCGCTAATTTGAAAAGACTCGTACCTTGTCAGCGACCTTGAGGAGACGAGAAGATGATATGGCAGCGTTCTTCGTCGCTCTCGATAGATTTTGTTCTCTGCCCATTTCGAGTGCAAGTAAGTGTTTGTAACTACTAATATTGGTGGTATTCGAACCCGATACGACCATATGTTACGATATGGGGGGTTGGGGCGAGTGAATGTAATTTTCTGGTCTATTTCCGACGTTGTTTATCTGCCCGATTGAGACGTGGGAGATCGCACACCATGCCTCTGACACTCAGTCAGAGGCATGTTACTTGTCTATACTTACCTGAAGGCAAATTGTATTGATTGAGAAACTTAACCAGTTTTATCAGTTTGGTATTTCTATTCAATTTCCCACTGCCCATTGTCAACTGTGGGGTTCACCATGTGCTTGGTCTTGCATGAAGCCTGCAGAAGTTGGACACACATATTCTATTTGCCCTACAATAATGGTGAGATCTTTTTTCTAGGCTCAGCGTAAATTTCAAATGTGACAATATATATTGATATATGTAATATAACATTATATATTATTTTTGGAACAGAATATCAGCAGTGACTTAATCTGACAACACCTACAAGCTTTGTTTCTGTAATTATATTCTTTATTCCACATTGTTCGTCTAAATATGTATCGCATTTGTATTCAGCATGGTATGAGGACTATTTTGATATATCATAATGGTCACCAAGTAAGACCACCTGTAGTTTTTCAAAAATATGTACCGTGTACCTGAAGAGCCCCATGCATATATATACGTGTGTCACCAATCTCGCCGAAGTGCACAGTGCGTGATATTGCTCATAAGATAGACATACCGGTACAACGGAATTTCTAATATTGCACAGCATGTGCTGTACTATATGTAAGTTGTACGAGTAACTGATAAATATAGGCATAGTGGAAAGAAAACTTTACAATAAAGCTCAATAAAGGCTCATAACTTACACGGCTTCGTGTTGCTTCCGCCCATTATCCGTCTCGTTCATCGGCGTACCTCAAACAAACAGTGACTTTCCAAGAACATTTTACGAAATAGTCGAACTTGAGATTGGGGAAGTCCCTCACGCGAAATGGTTTCGCTTTCGAAACTGGACTTTTTATTTCATACTACTAGTAGTTTCGCTTGCCGTAAAGCAACCGACACTTCTATTGGGCACCGCTTGATGGCGAGATGATATTTATATGTGAAAAGGAAGAATTTCCATGATTTTAAGACGCATGAATATGACCTGTGTGGAAGTGGTGATACAACATACGGCGGAGTGAGATCTGACTACCGCCGGAGTCAATAATAATATGATACAGTTACCGCCGGAGTACCACTGTCTCTTCTTGGCCGTGGTAAATGAATGTACCGTCCTCACTCAATATTGAATCCATCTAACAAATGAAAAAGATACTATTTTAAAGCGAAATCACTGAGTTAAACACACCATTTATTGTCTGAGATCTAAATCTGGCTTGAACCACAATCTTTAGGCACAATAAAAGGACGTTCCTCACCCTAAGAAATCATCGTCAGAATTTCACCAAATTTTGCACGGATGTACCTTGGAAATATACAAATTCATTTCGAGAATAAAATTACTAAGTCATCGAACTCACTTTCAAGCTCATGACGCCACTTACATGTATGAGGCGTTTTTGTCTAATTTGTAAAAAAAATGATGAAATTTAAATTGTACGATTTTGCTCCAAAAATTGTCACACACCACCGAATATCAATGGGCGTTGCTCATGTTCACGTGGTCTTTGTCTTTCAGACTGGACCATTTCCATCTGAATTCAATGATAATTTGCTCATTGAATTGTCGAACTGTTAAAGCCTATAGCTAATTATTCCCATCCAATAATGAGGTCACCGAACTCGTTAGACTTCTAACAACGTTCGACGCAGATTTCCTCTAAAAGTGGCCGAAAATCATTTGACGTTGCTATGGCGTCTGCTGTTAGCAGCGTGATCAAAGGGAGACTACCTAATGCAACGTCACTTGATATTCGCGCTATAAATAAATGCGCGACGTTGTGCGCATCAGCAAAGGTGAGGAACCTCTTTAAACTAAATTCACGGAGTTAAACACACAACTCCTCGTCATTTATGGTCTGAGGTCTAAATCTCGCTTGAATCACAATAGTTGGGCCCTATCATCGCCTGGATCAGTTCTAAACATAAGGCCTACCAAAGAAAGCCAGTCATATATCAATGAGACTTAACTCGCACACGCTATACGCTAACCATATGTTTACCTCAGGCCGCTGCCCAGCATATTAACTTTCGTCCAATTAGACACAACCGTAGGTGTTCAGCCGACCGTGACTCCGCCAAAAAAGCTGAATTTCGCTCTCTTTCAAAAGTGTTCTTACGTAATTTCTCATATTTTTTTCACAAATATAATTACATGGATTTTTCAGGTAAACATTTATCTTTCTGGTGAGGGCTAAATAAATGTTTCATTGGTAATGCAAAAGGGTGAAATCAATCGTCTTTTGTAGACCTATGCTCTCGGTCAAGGCATTCTCCCATTCGTTTAACATGGAGAAGGGATTCACACTACTACTTCGTTTAAATCGAATTTAGATCCGCCAAATAAAATCATAAATTACATTAATTTGTACCATAGGGAAGGTGATATAGTGTAGAAACTTTGTAGGGGTAAATACGTTTGGGGGGAAGCTATATTTATTCAGATATAGCAGTTTATAATCGGACCTCTCATCTCGAACAATGCTAAATTTGGACCGGCTGGAGAGCCGTACGTGAGCCGGGATGTCAGTGCGTGTGCACACCACGCCCGCGTCTGGGTTTCTTGCACATGCCGTGGTGAGTACTAAAGTCTGTCCATTTTAATTAGTCGTCTACTTTGAAGCTTATCAAAAATCAGTAGTTAACTCTGCATAAATTTTCTTTTTTGCAGCGTGTAGAACAAACTGAACTCTACAAAATTACTACCATTACTTCGTGATATCGACAATATATCACGCTTGGAATAACTTTGTAATTCTCTCCATATAAAACTCCAGAACGGTTGTTTCATGTACCCGGTCTCAATTACCTAGTGAGACGTCATAATGTATTCATGATCACTGGCACAAAGGTCATTGATCCCGTATAAGGTAATAACAGGCGGTCCGTTTGATTGTCGCTTATATCCCATGCCCAGTGAAATTGCCGAATGATAAACCGCACACACCTCTATGATCGTACATGGCATTCATTTGTGCTAGTAAACACGAATATATTATGACGTCTCCCTATGTAATTGAGACCCGGTACATGAAACAACCGTACTGGAGTTTTATATGTAGAGAATTTCAAAGTTATTTCAAGCGTGATATGTTATCGATATCAAGAAGTACTGGTGGCCATTTTGTAGAATTCAGTTTGTTCTACACGATGCAGAAAAGAAAATTTATGCAGAGTTAACTACTGATTTTTGATAAGCTCCAAAGTAGACGACTAATTAAAATGGACAGACTATAGCTACGATATTTACCATTTCGGACTTATTTTCAGTCATTATGTTATTATAATCTCGTCACATCTCGTTGCCACCTATCTTTATTACCTAATTTTTCCATAAATCGTGTAGTTTAAACAACTCAATAAACTCAGAAATTGTTATCTATCACGGTACTTCTTGTTCAGAAACGCTTAATGGTGCTCTAAATAAATGCTCTCAAAAGTGTTTGAGGGTTATCCGATACCTAGACTGTATCTGACGGATACACATTCGCAACATTCTCACGGCGTCAGATTGTATACCTCATACTGTCAAAAATATCGCTGTTTCACCGACAGTTTAGGGGGTTACAAACTCTGACACAGGGGAGAATGATTCGCCATACAGACCGGAAAATTACAATGCTGACGAGAACACCTAGGCCAATACACGAGTTGGCACGATGGAGCGTAAATGTCGAGGATAAAATTAGTGATGATCATGGCTATGTCTGCATGGTTAGCATATAATAAAGTGGCCTTGTCGTGTACATAGACAAACGCAATTAGAGATTAGATCCTCCGGCGGTAATCATATCTTCGAGACATGCTCATCCGGCGGCATTTGTACCATATACGAACATGCATGAGCTAGAAAAACTAACATCGACCGAAGTAGATTGAACTATTTGAAACTGCAAGCTATCAGCCTGCTGTTAAGGAACTACTCTTCATATATCTATAACTTATTTGGCGGATGATACACAAATAGATGATTTTTTAAGCATCTAATCACTGTTATGTTGCAATATAGCTCTTAATGTCAGATAAAATGAATTGTAATTAAAAAATAAGGACGAGTTGAAAATTTCACACGAATTGCTAACACGTCCCATTGAGAACATTTTCTCATTAAATTTTCGAGTAGTAAATACGTGAAAACTACCCAAAAAATGAAAAATCTTAACTTACTTAGCTTCTCAAATTTGTAATTTTACTCCGGCGGAAGTTCACCCTCCGGCGGAAGTTGGAGCAGCCGTTTGGTATGCAGGGTGTGTTGATGCACTATACGGCTGCGCGCTTCGGCTGGTGAAGGTTAGACGCTACCATTAACATTCCTTACTTATTATGCAGAAAATTTGGCCGGCACATCTCCAGAAAACCCTATTCCCAATATTTCGTTGCAACAAATGACCTACCTGCTGGAAAGACTGATTTGTTCTGTCATATTTATCGGGAATTTGAACATATGATGAGCGGCTCGTTTTCGAACTAGCCGCCATGACAGACAATCACCCCGCAGAAACTGAAAATGCTTTAAAACCCATCGGGGTACCCGACAAAAAGCTGTCACAATTTCATCCACAATTTGTGGTAGTGTCTAACATGTAAGTCCGCAAACTAACTCCACATGTCTGACACAGTGAGAAGCGCTTAAGAAGAAAAGATAAATCAACTGCACATTATGTACTGTGAACGTTTAAAACAATCAAAATGTATCATATATTGTTTAGTGGACTCCGAACACCGATCGCTTGAAAGTGCAATATGCAATAACGTCAGCCCTTTTGCGCCCTTCTTTCATACTGACTGACTGCATGGACTGTGGTTCCAAGAGTCAGACACTAACGACCGGTACTCCGAGCACCGACCGTTTGAACTAACATGCTATTATTAGTCCGGGATTCCCTCGCGAGAACATGTTCATTCAGTTGCATGCCCGCGTAGATTTTGTTTTACTTCTTTCAACATCTCTTGGTCGGGTGTATCTATGGTGGTGCATAAAGCTGTTACATGCACTTGTTTGATGCTGACTGGATTGAAAATTTTTAAACCGTGGGGGTACGGGTAATTCATTCCTCATATTTTTATTACCTCAGCGCTCCGAAACCTGCAAAAATTTACTTACGAATAACAACTTTTCAGATAAAACAATCCGAATTTCTCCAGCTAGTTTTGCCTTATTAGAGTGGTGTATCAAATTGAAATGTTCGGCGCATTGCATTGGATACTGATCTGAAAGATAAGAGTAATCAGACTATGAAGTCATCAATCTCGAAATTGTATTTTTCCTGTTTCTGATCATCGCACCTTGTGAGTAGACACTAAAAAGGCGGTTCTGGAGCAGCGTTATGATGTAATAATCATGCCAGGGGCATTTTGTTATTCATTATCTAATGCTATTTGCGCCGTTATTATGTGCTAGCCCTGCCAGGGATGTTTTGTAATTACCGTAAACTATATTAAAGTTAACTAGTCATTTGCAGCGTTATTATGTAATAATCCTGCCAGGGACGTTTTGTTACTTAATTTGTAATGTAATCTTCCCAGTAGCACAGGAACCCCCACATCATTGGTGATCCCTATGATATTATAGGGCCCTAGTGTATCGCAAATAGTGTCTCCCATAAACAACTATCAGTGAGTTGTGTGCATACCCATTGTCAGTCCTAAATATACATCACTCTTGCATCATAGCTAAATGTGTCAGAGAAATTTGTATACACCCAAGCTTCTATACTATTATGATCAGTAGATGTCGGACTGTCGTCGCTGCTCAAATAAATGAATAATCAAATGCATAAAATAAGAAAAGAAAGAATAAAAATAAATAAATAAAACAAAAAAAATAAAAATAATATAATAATAAAAAAAAAATAAGAAAAGGTCGCGGGAAAGTCTCCACAGAGTAGGTCATATCCTAACAAGCATTGGGTGAAAATGTTCTTAGTCTAAAAATATCCACCAATCAGAGCACGCCCACTGAAAATAGAAGGTACCAATCAGCACGCCGATTGTGTTGCTAACAATAGTCACCTATTAATTTGGGGTATTTTGCCTTCTAAAAATATCCACCATAGATACGAATCAGAGCACGGATCTTGTTGCTAAAAATAGCAACCAACCAAATAGTAGACAATTGTACAGTCTAAATACAGTGACCAATCAAATTTCTTTTAGGGGTGGGAATGATCCACTTATTATTAGCTATCTACCTTCGTACGTTATATAAGCGACTGCCCATCATGTCATAGAATCAACATGAACTACTCTATGGATGTGAATGCCGCGAACGCTTGGGTAGCAGAGCGGGCCTCCTATAACGACGTTGTTGTGAACTTATGTCGGATTCAACTACTCGCCGATTCCATGTGTCCACGATCCTTCGAATCCAAAAGGTATGCTTCCAAACACCTCCCACCTATCTAAACTTCCAATTTTTAGTGAGTGGATACCCTACGGGTAGACGATGTGTCGCGTACCAAAGTAAAGATTGAGGTCAGAGGTCAAAGGTCACTGGCCTAAAAAAAAACCAGGAAATCACTGAAGTGTTCGTGTCCGGTCTATATATGTGAACGTTTTCTATCCACAGTTTCAATTTTTTGTGAGTGGATACGCTAGGTCGAGACGATGTGTCGCGTACCAAAATTGAGGTCGAGGTCAGAGGTCAAAGGTCACTGTTGCCTAAAATCAGGAAATCATTGATCATTGACAGTTTTCTATCTACAGTTCTAATTTTTGGTCGTACGTCAGAGGTCGAAGGTCAGTGTGACCGAAAAATCAGGAAATCATTAAAAATGTCTAATTTTTTGTGAGTGGATTCAATAGGGGGAAATGAAGTGTCGCATACCAAAATTAGGTCAAGGTCGAAGGTCAAAGGTGACTGTGACCTCAAAATCAGAGAATTATTAAAATAACATTTTTTGTGTCAGTAGATACATTAGGGGGACACGATGTGTCACCTACCAAAATGTAGGTCAAAGTCGAGGGTCAAGATCACTGTGACCCCAAAATTGTGAAATTGTTAAAAATCATGATTTTTTGTGTCCATTGAGAAATTACGGGGAGATGGTTTGTCATGTACCAAAATTAAGATCAAGGTCAATAGTCAAGGTCACTGTGACTCCAGAATCAAGAAATCTTTAAAAATTACTTTTTTGTGTCAGTAGATACATTATGATGTCACGTACCAAAATGTAGGTCAAGGCCGAACGTCAAGGTCACTGTGACCCCCAAAATCATGAAATTCATAAAAATCATGATTTTTTTTGTGTCCATTGATACATGTGTCGTGTACCAAAATTTAGGTGAAGGTCAAGGGTCAAGGTCACTGTGACCCCAATATCAGGAAATCATTAAAAATAACTTTTTTTCAGCTAGTAAATACATTAGAGGGACATAATGTGTTACATACCAAAATGTGGGTCAACGGTCAAGGTCACTATGATCCCAAAATCAAGAAATCATCAAAAGACAAATTTTCATATGCCTGTCGAAGACGAGGTCGTGTAATGCAATGTTGCGTTCTGTCCATTCATCCATTAACCCTATCTGGCCTGGGTTTTTTGGAACCTGTTGTGGCCTGGGGGTGGGGGCGAAATGATCCCCCCCTAATTATCTCTTGAGCTAGGCGGCTGAAACTTACCACACTATACCCTTGGGTCAAGCTCTATCAGAAAATGTAAACAAATCCAAGATGACCGCTTTGATGACGTCACTGTGACGTGACGACATTTTTTGGTCGATTTTTCAGTCAGATTTTCCCAATCTTTTATTTATGCAATTTCTCCGCGAAAACTGCATGATATATTAGTAAATATTAATGTGATGTGAAATAAAATAGTTTTTCCCGCTTTTCATCGCGGAAAAACAGAAATTTTGAAGAAATATGACAAAAACATCACTTTTCTGGGACCCCACGTGGCCGCCATCTTGAATTTCCCCATGATCCGCTGCTCGGGGGGTTACGCAAAATAGGCTCAAAATGACTCCAATATGATAAACTATAAAGTCATGAGTTTCAGCTCTCCATTTTTTGTCGTTCCGGAGATAGAGCAGAAAGTTTGGTAGGGGGTCATTTCGTACAAGCCCCCCCCCAGGCCCGGTAGGGTTAACATTTGTTGTCCATGCGATATCTCTAGTTTCAAGGTATGGATTGGTACCAAACGTTGAGTATACCATACTCGCATGGCAAAGATGAGCCATACATTTTGAGATCAATTTGTCAAAGGTCAAGGTCACAGTCCCCCAAAACTGAATCAAGTTTAGCTGACTACATGTGTTAGGTCGGAATATTCAGAGTTCTCTCCCCTACATGTGTATGGCATTTGTCCTGTGGAGTTTGAAACAGCCTCATTTAGTTAAACTGTTGTGAAATAAAAACCATACATTTACTAATTTAACGGGGAGAGGGGTCCTTTATGAACTTCTACCTGATTATTAACTCAAGAACAAAGGTTTACTTCATCACTTTCTTCTTCCTCCATGAAAATTTTTCTCGCCTGAAAGAAATCCATTTGCAGGAAAACTACTATTTTCTTGTGTTTGACTATTGTCGATTTCAGTGTGGGATTTGTGGGCTCTTGCTTCAAGGTCATCTAGTTACCAAGATTACTCATTTTAGTTTATCATTCACTATAAGATGTGATATATGTTACATTCTCAGAAGCACAAAATTGTAGATCTTTCTTTGGATTGCTAGCTACCAATTGGAATCACGGCTATTAAACAACCTTGAAATTTGGACCAATGTAATTCCAGATACACGGACGTATATTAAAGCTCTTTTGGGCTCTTGTTGAACTTAAACTGGATTTCCGCCCCTTTAACCCCACTAGATATATGCATTTGTCATATGTGTAGATATCACATGTATTGCACATTTTCAGACTTACAATGAATTTTTAATTACATCGATCATTTATCAATATTTCGTGAAAATGTTCTGACTAACATCAACAATTGTACCACCAAAAGCTGATCCTGAGCAAAATGACTGACGACACATCTGTATTCAATTATACCCCCATGGTTGGTTGGTTGGTTTGATTGGGCACTCCATCGTATTACAATGGGCACAGGTCATACAGAGTATGCCGTGCAACCCGTTCCCCCACACCGCCCTACACATGCTCCCTCCTACCAATGACGCATAGCCATCGGTAATTCCCCATTATATCTTCTTTACATCTGTATCCATATCATCTAATGTTGATCAGGTCCCATACAGAGTATGCCGTGCAACGCGTTCCCCCACACCGCCCTACACATGCTCCCTCATACCAATGACGCATAGCCATCGGTAATTCCCCATTATATCTTCTTTGCATATATATCCATATCATCTAACCTTGATCAGTCTTCCCTCTATTTCTCTTCATCATCTCTATATATTCACCAATTATTTCACCCATTTCTCTTCATTTTCCCCAATAAAATGCCCCAATATGTCCCATCATTTTGCCTATTTCCCGAAATCATAAATCCAGTGCCATGAAAATTTCACCCATTATTTCTCATTTTTCTCAATGCAATATCCCACTATTTTTCCCTTATACAGAGTATGCCGTGCAACGCGTTCCCCCACACCGCCCTACAATTGCTCCCTCATATCAATGACGCATAGCCATGGTAATTCCCCATTATATCTTCTTTACATCTGTATCCATATCATCTAACCTTGATCAGGTCCCCAGTCTTACCTCTATTTCTCTTAATCATCTCTATATATTCACCAATTATTCCACCCATTTCTTTTCATTTTCTCCAATAAAATACCCCAGTATTTCCCGTCATTTTGCCTATTTCCGGAGATCATAAATCCAGTGACATGTAAATAACACCCAGTATTTCTCATTGTCCTCAATGTAATATCCCACTATTTTCCTTTTACTGTGCATATTCATTCAATGTCATAAAATACCATGCCTTATATACACCTGTGCTTTCCCCAAGTATTTTCACTTGTTATTCTCTATCATCTCAGTACATTCCCTCATTGTGCATATTCACACTCATGCTTCCCACTGTCTTCTGTGATCACTCTCTTAATTTCCCCTTATTTTCCACGATCAAATATGCCCGTATATACTCTCGTGCCCATTCCCGCAGGATAATATAATCCAATGCCATAGCTTCCATCATCCATCATTCCCAGACCAGCCTGTGTGCATGTATGTTCCCTTGTGTCAATGGTAAATAATTCCTGATGCTTACTTCTCCCCATCATCTCTGATTCTATTTGAATAATCTTGCCATTTCCCCTGACCCGTATATACCTGTTTCGCCTAGTCCAACTCTTTTCGTACTTCCCAAACATCCCTAATAAAATCATTAATGAGACCACTCTCCTGTCTATTCAATGGGTGTGTACCTAATCGAAGTACCTCAGTTAAACATGTATTGTCCCCGTCATCCCAGCTCACTTTCTGCCACTGTATCCCATTCATGGTACTCTTTTTGAGTACATTCTTTTTCAGCATCGCTCTTTCTGCATTAAATCTGACACATTTTAGTATTATGTGTTTACTATTTTCCACTTCCCCACAAGTTCTACACTTCTTTTCTTCGAAGTCCGTCTTCAGTCTACTTCGAGTTGCCAGTGACCCGACTCTAGCTTTTGCCAACCAAGAAAAATCTCCCATCCAGTCAACATAATTCTCACGCTTAGGAAATTCTTTGTTCCCATACACCTGGAGTGAAATCTTACTATTCACACCTTCCCTCCAGCTGTCCTCCCATCCATCCTGAATTTTCAGGAATACTTCTTCTTTCCACTGTTTAATCCCATTTTCTATCATCGATAAATCAATATCATGCCGTCGTTGTATTATATCTAGTTCCTCAAACCATCCTGTGCGTTTGTTTATTCTGATTCCTTCCTTCCACACTACTTTAGCCCATCTGTCCTCATCCAATAAATTAAGCCGTCCATAATAGTTTAGCTTCAATCTGCTCACTTTCTCCTCCATCCTTGTCCATCCAAGCTCCCCATAAATAGCTTCCGTTGCTGTCAGCCTGTTTACCCCTAGGATCCATCTGCCCACCTGGAGCTCCACCAAATTTAGAGCCTCTACCGTTTGCCTATCAAGCTCTACAATTTCCACTCCATATAAAATCCTAGGGATAGCTACTCTCTCCCAAAGTATTCTAGCACACATACTACGATTACAGGAGTTGCTACTTATAGACTTGATCAATCCGAGCATTTGTTTAGCCTTGCTAACCATTAACTGTTTTTGGCTGACAAAAATACTACCCTTCGTCCTCACTTTAACTCCCAAATACTTGGATTCGTCCACCTCTCCTATCTCCATATCATATGCTTCACCTTCCTTCACATCAATTTTTCCTAGTTTCCATTTAGTATTACCATGTTTAACTTGTCCACTAACCATAACAGCACTCTTTATGGGACTATACAAGATCTTACGTTCAAAACCAAATATTCCAGCTATGTCCAGTAGAATCTGTAATTCCTTTCTCTTTTCTGCTAGTAACAGAATATCATCTGCGAAGAAGACCCCAGGCATAATTTGTTTTCCTATCTTAATGCTCACCCCTGATGCTAATAACGGTCTCCCTAACTCTGCAAGGTACAAGGCGAATAATAATGGAGACAGAACACAACCCTGTTTCAATCCTTCTTTTAGCTCTATGAAATCTGTCTCAACATCCCCGAAGCCTATCTTGAATTTGACTTCTTTATATAAACTTTTAACTATATTCAAAATCTTGCCACTATAACCTAACCCTTGTAGAACTGCCCATAGTGCTTCTCTCCATACTCGATCATATGCTTTTTCTTATGTCTATGAATGCCAAGCAACTGCCCTGGTGTATAGCCCTCCTCTGTTCTAGTATTTGTGTCAATATAAAGAGGTTATCCTAACACATTCTACCCCTCCTAAATCCGGCTTGAACTTCCCCCAGTAAACCCCTGGATTCTACATCTCTCTGAAGTCTTTTACCTAAGATCCTTACAAACACTTTCCCAACATTGCTGGTCACGGTTATCCCCCTGTAATTGTCTAGTAACTTTTTATCTCCTCCCTTATGTAACAGGGTCATCCTAGCTACTTTCCATACCATCGGAATCGTTTCATCGTTCCATATTCTACATAGGAGTATATAGAGACATTCTACTAACCGCTCACCACCCTCTTTCAGAAACTCATTTGGGATGTTATCCATTCCCATAACTTTTGATCGCTTTAGCTGTTTGATAATCATCTCTAATTCCTCTATCTCAGGTTCAACTAGAATGGATTCCATCTCCATATGTTCATCGTTCAAACATTTTTTCTCTTCCTGACTTATATTCTCTAATATAACTTCGTCTGCTGCTCTGTGTTCATGCTCCCTGCTCACCTCCTCCCATTTTGTCTCCACCATTTCCTTAATATATGCCTTGCTCGTTGTCACCCCTTGAGTTGTTTTAATGCCCCTGGTACCACCGGCTTGTTCCCTTCATTCACAAACCTCCAAAATGTTCTACTCCCTTCCTTACCTTCCCGCTCGATTCTACAAATTACCTCTTGATTACGTATTCTTGTAATCTCACAGGATAGATCTCTAACCTGTTTTCTTGTCCGTTCATATTCAGTTCTAGCCCTATCCACTATCTCTTTCGTTTTACCACTCCCGCACAAAGATACTATTTTTAATTCCTGACGAGCTGCACGTCTTTCCAGTCTTGCCCGCCTTAGGTCACTGTTTCCTCGTCTTTTCCCAAATGTACACTTCACCCATGGGATATTCTGTCGTGCAGCATCTATTAACCTTTTGTTAAACATTTCAACCATCATTTCTACCACACCCTGTTCACCCCCAGTTACCAGTTTCTCTATCTCCGTTTCCCAGTGAAAGAATTCGTATTCAACATTCATCCGAAACTTTTCCCAGTTTGTTTCTTCATTGATAACCCATCTATACTGCATCTTTTGCTTCCCATACTCCTTCTGTATGTCTTGTGACATTTTCATCATAACCCAGTTATGGGCACTACCTATATCATAGTTATAGTCATCATCCACAACCATGAATTCGACATTTCCCAACTCCTGTTCACTTATCAGAATATAATCTACCACTGTTTTCAATTCTCCACTCTCCCTTGTCCAAATCCCTGAACATTTGTTGGATCTATTTACAATGTATAGCTCTTGACTTGCTTCGAGGTCCAATATTCTTTTCCCATTCAAATTCTTACCTGCTTTGTTACCCGGAATCCCCTCTCCCACTTTGTTCCCTATATGTCCATTCAAATCACCCAACAAAATGATACTATACCCCATTTCTTCCAATCTTGCAATTTGTGCTGTTACTAAATCATAGAGTCGGTAATTCCAAGATCTCTCCACATCTTGCTGGCATACATCACACCCACCGCGTATTTCCCACCAAAATCCCCGGATACCCACAGTATTTCATTGATAATTTCACCCCATTCCTCTCCTTCCTTGCTTAACCCCATATCTTCCATCGTTATCTCATACCCCTGTCTTTTCTTTTTGACCGCCACTGCTACACCACCCCTCGCTTATCCCCCTTCGTCCTTCTGTCCTCAAATAACCTGTACCCCGCCATTAACCCATCCAGTTTCGCTGACCCTTTATACAAGTCCCATACACATGGTGATCTACGGTCCCTGAACAAATTGCAGCTCGTGTTAACTTATTTTGGTTTTTTATTTCTTCCCTATTATATACGAGTCCAAAAGAATCGAAATGGAGTAATGTTTGTATAATCTTACAGACCCGTGGTATTCGATGATCAGTCACAATTGTAGCTGAAAATGGTTAGAAAACCTATTGTACATTTATCACGCAGTTGTTAACGCAGTTATTTATTCATATTAGAGCTGTTCGATACATCTTTTACGATACATGTGCAATATATGTGATATCTACACATATGACATATGCATATATTTAGTGGGTTTAAAGGGGCGGAAATCCAGTTGTTTTGGAGTTACGTGAAAACCAAGAAGAACAGAAAATCCCCAATTAGCTCTATATGTTACAACAATTCTCTAGCTGATAAACCGGCGGCGGTCGCTGAGCTGTTCAATGAATATTTCAGCTCCAGTTTCACTGACGACAGCGACATCGATGAATACCCGCCTTTCAACGACGTCATTGCATCTTCGTTATCCATTTTAACTGTGTCTTACAATGACGTTTTCGAACAACTACAAAATGTCATTATGTATACAAAGCCCTCGGACCCAATAATATTTCAGGCTTTGTTTTGAAAGAGTGTGCTGCTGAATTATGTGTGCCAATCACAATGATTCAAAGAAGCAAACGTTGTTCCAGTGTTTAAAAGTGGCGACAAGTCAAAGGTAGAGAACTATAGACCGATATCACTATTGTCGCTGATTACCAAACTCTTTGAAAAAGTTGTTCACCATACATTCTATCAACATGTAAAACAATCAGTTACAGAATCACAACACGGTTTCGTGAAAAGGCGTTCAACCCAAACCAATCTTGTTGAATACACAGACTTTCTTTCTGAAACCTTCAATAACAAAGGACAAGTCGATGCTATATATACGGATTTCAGTAAGGCTTTCGATAAAGTTAGCCACAAACTTCTTATCTACAAACTGAAACGATATGGGTTTAATGGCCTGATCTTGAATTGTTTGGGCTCATACTTATCCGATAGAAGCCAACGTGTTGTGATAGATGGCTGTTCGTCGACCTGGCGTCCCGTTACATCAGGCGTTCCCCAAGGTTCTTTACTATAGGGCCTCTACTTTTTGTCAGCTTTGTAAATGACATTCCCTATGTGTCTGTAAATATTCTTTATGTTCATTATATGCCGACGACGCCAAATTTTGTAGAGTCATTAGAACTTTGGAAGACTGTATCTTATTACAGGCGATATTGTCCGTTTACACCAGTGGTGCCAGACATGGAAACTCATTCTAAATGTTCTTAAATGCTACGCCATTTCTTTTACGAATAAGAAAATTCCAATTCATGTCGAATACTCCTTGAATAATTCTGACATTGAACGAATATTTAGAATCAAAAATCTAGCAATTATGCTCACTCATAATTTAAATTACAAGGAACATACCTCCCTAATTGTTAACAGAGCATTTAGAATGTTAGGATTCATCAAGAGGAGTTGTAAGTCATTCTCCAACATTCAATCTTTGAAATCTTTATGTTTCTCATGTGAGAAGCATTCTCGAATACGGTTTTCTGGTCCCCATGGCAAAAACAGCAACAAGATGCAATCGAAAGGGTCCAGATAAAGTTTATAAAATTCTTATGTTTCAAGACGGTTAACCCATATGAGCGATGTAACTACGAAAACCTCTGTCGGATTTTTAATCTCCCTCCCTTATGTCAAAGGAGGAGATATTTGGATATTGTGTTTGTATACAAATGTACAAATAGTTATTATGATTGTCCAAGAATTATTTCCAAACTATTATTTAATGTACCACAGCGAAGAACCAGAAATATTGTATGTTTTAGACCCAACGCTAATCGGATAAATATATACAAATATGCTGAATTACAGAGATTCATGAACACATTCAATGATTTGACGGCACTTGAACCAAGTCTTGACATACACATGCCACAAGGCTCATTTAAATCCATGCTGAGATCTACGCGCTATTCTTAATTATTTCTCTCTTAAGATACTGTCTGTAGCTAAACTCTGTCCATTTTAATTAGTCGTCTACTTTGGAGCTTACCAAAAATCAATAGTTAACCCTGCAACAATTTTCTTTTTTGCACCGTGTATAACAAACAGAACTCTACAAAACGGCTATCATTTCTCTGTGATATCGATAATATATCAGGCTTGAACTAACTTTTTTATTCTCTCCATATAAAACGCCAGTGCAGTTGTTTATGTGCCGGGTCTCAATTACATAGAGAGACGTAATAATGTATTCACGCTCACTGGCACAAAGGTCATTGATGCCGAATACAGTAATAATAGGCGGTCCTTGGGAGTGTCGCCTATATCCCATGCCCAGTGAAATTGTCAAATGATAAACCGCGCACGCCTCTATGACCGTACACGGCATTATGGCGTCTCCCTATGTAATTGAGTCCCGGTACATGAAACAACTGTACTGAAGTTTTATATGGAGAGAATTACAAAGTTATTTCAAGCGTGATATATTATCGATATCACGGAGAAATGGTAGTCGTTTTGTAGAGTTCTCTTTGTTCTACACGATGCGAAAAAGAAAATGTATGCAGAGTTAACTGCTGATTATTGGCAGGCTCCAAAGTAGACGACTAATTAAAGTGGACAGGCTATAGTGAGTTTGTGCATATAACTTTAATTTTACTTTATATTTATTAGTGTTAATATCCATATGTTTTATAGTTAATCCATTTAAGTACCATTTACATTTTTATTATCATCCTGATTGTTATTATTTATGTTATTATGTTTTATGTACATATGTATGTTTATGGAGCCTGTAAATGGGGCTTGCTCCCGTGGGTATTCCTTGAAATAATAAATTAAATTTCAGAATATTGACAAAGTAAATATCCCGGAATATCTCCTTACAAGAAATGGAAACATCAGTGATGGTATCAGAAAATCTATGGTTGGCCATCCCTGCCACAATTCGTCATTTACAGGATGCCTGTAAATAATATATACCATGGTATAAAATGCCAAGCCTGCCATAATTCGTATTTACAGGATGCCTGAAATTATTTTGTACCATGGTATAAAATCGCCAAGCCTGCCATAATTCGTATTTATAGGATGCCTGTAAATAATATATGGTATAAAATGCCAAGCCCGCCATAATTCGTATTTACAGGATGCCTGTAATTATTTTGTACCATGGTATAAAATCGCCAAGCCTGCCACAATTCGTATTTACAGGATACCTGTAATTTCCAAGCCTGCCATAATTCGTATTTACAGGATGCATGTAATTCATTTAGCCGTAAGTCGTAAATTTTCGCCTTCTTATCATTTCCACCAATGATATGCGCTTTTACAAATTTGGTGCCGGGTTTTACGCAACCTCCAAAAAGGGTTATCTCCCCTCCTGTCAGTCGATCGACCCTGCCCTCAGTAAATTATACAGGGCGAAAAAACGCCCTGGCAGTCTCCGCACAGTGAGTCTTCACCAAGCCATGTAGCGTTTGCCAGAGATTAAAAGTGCGAGACTATCCGAACTGCTCGGTATCGCAACAACTTGAATTAACCAGAATTAATCAAGTACTTAAATAACTGTTCATCGCTTTACAACAACAACATTTGGACTACATCAAGGCATGGGGCCTAATATAGATTGAGATATCACTCCGTGTCATCAATGGTCAAAATTTGACCGCCGACAGTGATAAAACTAAGCCCCTTGATTATTTTATGACCGCTTAGCTTACCACATGGTGGGCTGACTGACCAGGCTTTCAGGGACTCTCGGCTAATTCCCATTAAGGTGCAGAAATGGTTATTATTGTCTCGCATGCTATTTAGCAGATCTGCTACTTCGCAAATAATTTCTAAAATCAGTGATATTTAGAAAGGGGTGTGCTACTTTGAAGATAATTTCTATGATTAATGCTAGTTAGCACTTTGACTTGCCTGTTCCCAAAGAAAATATATTGTATAATTAGCACAAATGCTAAATATTGAATATTTTTTTCTAAATTGCAACCAGAAGAAATATTCAATATTTATGATAAATCGCAAACGCAAATTGTCGGACTGAAAGAAAATATATTGTATAATTAGCACAAATGCTAAATATTGAATATTTCTTCTAAATCGCAGCTCCAAATTGTACGAATGCCTCTCCTTAAAGAAAATATATTGTATAATTAGCACAAATGCTATTTTCAAACTTGCATGGGCTGGTGAATAAGGATGTTTAAGGCAGTCCCAAGTACACCTTCTTTGCTGGTCTCTGCAACTCCTCTGACAATAACAGGGATTATTCTATCTTATTTCCTGGTTAAACAACGCGCATGCGCTGGTATATAAGGATTTTTAAGACAGTAGCAAGTACATTTTCATTTGTGGTCTGTGCAACTCCACTCAGACAATAACAGATTATTCTATCGTTCTTCCTGGTTAAACAACGCGCATGTGCTGTTTTTTAGGACGCCCATAGAACGGGCGATATAGAGGCAACCTCACTGATGCAGACAGCTGACATGTATTCAGACTTACTGGACCAACAAACCAATCATTCAACGACACTGTATGTTGGCATGCATCCAATGACTGAAGGTGGTTCGGAGACAATCGGCCCCTTTCAATGTAATTTCGAAAGAAACAAAACGCCTAAAACAACATCTTCCTTTGGTATTTGATTGCAACAATCAAATTATATTTTTATTAGATGATATTATAAAGGTGCTAAATATTGAATATATTGTCCTTTCTCCGGCACGGTGTTACAGATATTTTAATGCGAATCTCTTCTAATTAGAGTAGATTATAAAAGTGCTAAATATTGAATATATTGTCTTTTCTCCGAAAAGGCTCTTGTGGATATTTAACTGCGAATCTCTTCTATTTAGTATAGATTATAAAAGTGCTAAATATTGAATATATTGTCTTTTCAAAGACGCCATGCAGCTACATATTTAAGCGCGAATCTTTTCTAATTAGATGATATTATAAAAGTGCTAAATATTGAATATATTGTTTTTTTCCAGACGCCAGCTACATATTTCATTGCGAATCTTTTCTAATTATATGATATTATAAAAGTGCTAAATATTGAATATATTGTCTTTTCAAAGACAGCTACATATTTAAGTGCGAATCTTTTCTAATTAGATGATATTATAAAAGTGCTAAATATTGAATATATTGTCTTCCCCGGACGCCAGCTAGATATTTAACTGCGAATCTCTTCTAATTAGATGATATTATCGAAGTGCTAAATATTCAATATATTGTCTGTTCTCAGACGTCAGCTACATATTTAAGTGCGAATCTATTCTAATTAGGTATATAAAGGTTATAAATATTGAATATATTGTCCTTTCTCCGACAAGGTGTTACAGATATTTTAATGTGAATCTCTTCTAATTAGATTAGATTATAAAAGTGCTAAATATTGAATATATTGTCCTTTCTCCGAAAAGTCCCATCCGGAATTTAACTGCGAATCTCTTCTATTTAGTATAGATTATAAAAGTGCTAAATATTGAATATATTGTCTTTTTCCAGAAGCTAGCTACATATTCAGGTGCGAATCTTTTCTAATTAGATGATATTATCAAAGTGCTAAATATTCAATATATTGTCTGTTCTCAGATGTCAGCTACATATTTAAGTGCGAATCTATTCTAATTAGATAATATTATAAAGGTGCTAAATATTGAATATATTGTCCTCTCTCCTACACGGTGTTAGATATTTTAATGCGAATATATTCTAATTAGACTAGATTATAAAAGTGCTAAATATTGAATATAGATGCTATTAAAGTAACCCAATTTTTTTCCTACTGCGGAGTTTAGCAAAAGTATCTGCACAATATTGCCAAGTATGCTATATAGCACCATGTTAAAGCATAGGAAATTTGAAAAATATCTAAAAAAAAGCCAATCCTGCACCTAACACCTAATTCCGCAATGTTCCGTGGAGGTATGAGCATGTTTTAGGGAGTTAAATCCTGATAATGTAAATGTGTTAAAAGGCGATTTTCGCTCGTGTGAGCACCCAAATCGAATGTCGGAATGTGTAAAGCAGCCAGCCATCTCACCAATGTGTCCATTCATATTATCCGGAAGTCTCCGGAAAATATTTTATTTTACGAGAACACTCAGCTTGAATATATATTTTCATTCGTCCATAAATCTGGATCTAGTGGACGGATTTCAATGTTTTTTTGCACCAAAAGGCATCATTTTCCGAGCCTGATTTCCTGGCTACCATGATTTCCAATATACAGCCATTATTTACAGATTGGTCGGTTTACGGTTGGTTGTAGTTTTATCTCCGCCCAGATTACTGTAACCATGCAGTGTTCGAAGATGGGCCACAGTTTTAAGACATCTGGTTCCTTGATTGCTGCCAGTGGCCAGACCTGAACACACAGGACAGGCTGAGAGCAATAAAACCAGCAGTGTCAACAGATTAAGACCTCATTATCTAGCCTGCTTGCTTTGATATTTCTTCGAGCAGGGTTCTAAACGGATTAAACACAGACGGTGGTAGATGAGACTGATAAGATGTTATTCCTCCATCTACAGTAAGCTCCATGATCAAGGCTAGCGGTCGTTTGTTTGAAAACAAATCAGCGATGCTTGCTTTGTCGGAATTAAATGTTCCCGCACATTTACATCTGCAAAATTATATATCCTCGTATTTAGTATGTGGACTGTTTTTGGCTGGTAAAATTCAGGTTTTGTGAAATGATGTTTTGGTACATGGCTATATGTAAATTTATATCCAATTATTTTTAGGATGACACTTTCTCAGTAAAGCACAAATACTAGTGCTGGATGGGTCAGTCCCGTGCGAGACTCGAACCCGCGTCCTCAGAGTTTGGCACCAAATCACCAGCAGTTAATGCGAGCGGCCTAGACCACTCGGCCACCTCAGCGGCCACCTCAGCTGGTGGCCGAGTGGTCTAGGCCGCTCGCATTAACTGCTGGTGATTTGGTGCCAAACTCTGAGGACGCGGGTTCGAGTCTCGCACGGGACTGACCTATCCAGCACTAGTATTTGTGCTTTACTGAGAAAGTGTCATCCTAAAAATAATTGGATATAAATGTTATCAACTTTCTAAATGGCATTAGTATATATATATGTAAATTGACTGAGGGCAGGGCCGATCGACAGGCAGAAGGGAAGATGACCCTTTTGGAGGTTGTGTAAAGCCCGGAATCAAATTTGTAAAAGCGCATATCATTGGTGGAAGTAATAAGAAGGCGAAAATTTACGACTTACGGCTATAATGAATTACAGGCATCCTGTAAATACGAATTATGGCAGGCTTGGCGATTTACAGGCATCCTGTAAATAGGAATTATGGCAGGCTCGGTATTTTATACCATGGTATATATTATTTACAGGTATCCTATAAATACGAATTGTGGCAGGCTTTGCGATTTACAGGCATCCTGTAAATAGGAATTATGGCAGGCTCGGCATTTTATACTATGGTACAAAATAATTACAGGCATCCTCTAAATACGAATTGTGGCAGGCTTGGCGATTTACAGGCATCCTGTAAATACGAATTATGGCAGGCTCGGCATTTTATACCATGGTACAAAATAATTACAGGCATCCTGTAAATACGAATTATGGCAGGCTTGGCATTTTATACCATGGTATATATTATTTACAGGCACCCTGTAAATGAGGAAATGTGGCAGGGATGGCCAACCATAAAAATCATTGCCAGGGTTATCTCGAGTGCCCTGAACTCGTCGGGACTGTGAAGGATGTAGATCAGTTTCCTCCCGTTGTTAAACCTATCTTTCAATATGGGAGTATTTAGTCCAGAGAGATTTAGCTGTATTGGAGTTTTACACAGTGGCCGTTTACACGACAATTCCGCAGATTGATAATGTCAGAATCATGCAATTTTATAATTCGTGTATAAGAGATATTTCTCTTTGTAAGTGCTTACTTAATATTTTCTATTCGCTGCTGTCATTCCTTAGATTTTGAGTTATGAATTCTAGTACTGGTTTTCTTTGTTTATCCAGCTATCCAGCTTTTAGAGGGAAAATCTTTCTGAGGTTCACTGCGTAATACATTTACACATGTCCGAGCATTCATCACATGTCACTTCCACGACTCCCCAAGGTGTCTATATTACCAGTACGGTACGTGTATGCTTATCGTCAGAATCAGTGGTGACGTATGCCTACAGTCGCGTTTGCATTGAAACTAGAAATTTATTGAGATTAATGAAGGTCCAATCAAAAGCACATTTTGTAACAAGTTTTTTTATTTGGACATGTTCATGGAAATAGTTAATATTAATTGATATCAGAACTGCGTATATTTACACTGTATACATGTACCACATCATTGATTGATTCACATTACTGATTTCTTGATTTTAATAATTCCTGATAAGACCTGGTTCACAATGCAATTTCTCAGCTGGTAACAAAGTCATGTGAGCATAGTCGGTGTTTATAGCATGCTTGATCTGTTTGCAAACATAATAAATAACTTTGTATTTCTTAATGTACCAGGATGTGTATCCATTGGTATGCTGTTGGCGGCTCTTTTATGTTGTAACACAACAAATATATTGTGTATACTAATTTGGTACCAATCCATTTATTCCCATGTAATTAGGTTACAGTCTCCATAAGTGTGTAAACACATTGTTTTCGCACTTATTTGGTTATACTTTCCGATTACGAAATTGACCTTTCTTAAGCACAAACACAAGTAATTGATTATTGATATTGACTAAAGGGATCATCTCATTCCCTGAGTGAAATTCAATGAAAGCAGTTTGTTCAGTTCGATGAAACTGCATGACTGTCGGTATGTACAGCTGAGATTTTACGGATTTATTATTGGAAAATATTTATTCCATGCTCCCGAGCTAAAACCCAGTTTTAGCAGAGTTGGAAAATGTGACGGGTCGTATATCAAATAAATGATGGCAAATCCCACATTCCAAACGTTCGGTGGCTCAAGAAGATATTGAGGCAACCTAAGGTGAGGTGTGTGGAGGTGTTCTGCGCAAGTATGACGTCACTTCCGGTCTGGGTGAATCGGGCGTGACCATGAGGGGATGGATTCCACCGCGGTGATGCGGTCTGGTGGTGATGCGGTCTGCCTCCGCGGACCGAAAGTAGTCCCAAATACGTGGGTTTTCGTGAGACTGTTCGGCAATCTGTAGGGACCGCTAATGGACCGATTGGGTCGAGTGAGGTATCAAAGTGAGGCATCTACCGGGTGTGGGGTTGAAATATCGTCATTCTGCGCATGCGCGGAAGACAAAGGGTATAGAAATAGACGTTTTGGGGTCTAGGTGGGCCACTAGTGGCCCTATGGAGTCGTATGAGGTATCAATGTGAAGCATTCGTGAGGGAGCATCCACCTGGACTAGTGTGTCGCCCGTTTTCAACATTCTGCGCATGCGCAGTAGACATCATTCTGCGCATGCGCAGTAGACAAAGAGTATGGAAATAGACGTTTTGGGGTCTAGGGGGCCATTGTTGGTCCTATGGAGTCGTATGAGGTATCACTGTGAAGCATTCGTGAAGGAGCATCCGACGGGATGGGTGTGACGTGGAACTGACGTCATTCTGCGCATGCGCAGTAGACAGAGTGTATGGAAATAGACGTTTTGAGGTCTAGGTGGGCCCCTAATGGTCCGATGGAGTCGAGTGAGGTATCAATGTGAAGCATACGTGAGGGAGCATCCGCCTGGACTAGTGTGTCGTTCGTTTTCAACATTCTGCGCATGCACAGACATGGAATTGTGGGAAAAGGGTGTGGAAATAGACGTTTTGGGGTCTAGGTGGGCCACTAATGGTCCGATAGAGTCGAGTGAGGTATCAATGTGAAGCATACGTGAGGGAGCGTCCACCTGGACTAGTGTGTCGTTCGTTTTCAACATTCTGCGCATGCGCAGACAGGGAATTGTGGGAAAAGGGTTTGGAAATAGAAGTTTTGGGGTCTAGGTGGGCCACTAATGGTCCGATGGAGTCGAGTTAGGTATCAATGTGAAGCATACGTGAGGGAGCATCCGACTGGATGTGATGTAGGAATATCGTCATTCTGCGCATGCGCAGACAGGAATTGTGGGAAATGGGTTTGGAAATAGACGTGTGGGGTCTAGGTGGGCCACTAGTGGTCCGATGGTGTCGTATGAGGTCTTATTTTGAAGCTCTCGTGGAGGAGCACCCGACTGGACTAATGCATCGTCCGTGTTCAATAGTCTGCGCATGCGCAGTCTGGCCGTAGTATAGAAAGCGGGGATTTTGGGGGTACGTGGGGGTGTGTTTGGGGTAGAGATGGATCACTATTGGTCCAAATGGGTCGCGAGAGGTGTCAAAGTGAAACATTTGTGGGGTAGAGTCAGAATGATGTGTATTTTATTGCAAGTCGCGTCAATCTGCGCATGCCCAGTTGAGTGTAGTAAGTAAAGTGGTCATTTTGGGGGTGCGTGGAGGGGTGTTTGGGGTAGAGATGGACTACTCTTGGTCCGAATGTGTCGTGGGATGTGTCATTTTGTAGCTCTCGGGGTGTAGACCCCGATTTGAGGGCTGTCCACAGCATCTGTGACGTCATCGGTGACGTCATCAGTACGAGTAGTAGAGAAAGCGGGCATTTCGTGTAAGTGAAGGAAGGTATTTGGGGTAGAAATGGACCACTATTGGTACGAATGTGTCGTGGGAGGTGTCATCTTGTAGTTCTCGTGGTGCAGACCCCGATTTTAGGGATATTCTCGTCATCTGTGACGTCATCAGTAGGAGTAGTTGCCAAAGTGGGCATTTTGGGGCGGTGAAGGAAGGTATTTGGGGTACAGATGGACCACTATTGGTCCGAATGTGTCGTGGGAGGTGTCATGTTGTAGCTCTCGGGGTGTAGACCCCGATTTGAAGGTTGTCCACAGCATCTGTGACGTCATCGGTGACGTTATCAGGAAAAGTAGTAGCGAAAGTGGGCATTTTGGGGCAGTGAAGGAAGGTATTTCGTGTAGAGATCGACCATGTGCATTATACCATACCTTTGCTGTATTATACCATATCTGTCCTGCATTATACCAAATCTTTGCTCTATTACACCATATCTGTCCTGAATTATACCATATCTGTGCTGTATTATACAATATCTGTGCTGTATTATACAATATCTGTCCTGTATCATACCAAATCTGTGCTGTATTATACCATATATGTTCTGTATTATACAATATTTGGCCTAAATTATACCATATCTGTCCCGCATTATACCATATCTGTGCTGTATTATAACATATCTGACCTGTGTTTACAATATTTGTCCTGTATTATACAATATCTGTGCTGTATTATACCATATTCGTGCTGTATTATACCATATCTGTCCTTATTATACCATATCTGTCCAGTATTATACCTTATCTCTGCTATATTATACAATATCTCTCCTGTATTGTACCATATATGTACTGTACTATACTATATATGTGCTGTATTATACAATATCTATCCCCTATTATTCCATATCTGTTCTGCATTATACCATATTTGTCCTGTATTATACAATATCTGTCCTGTATTATACCATATCTGTCCTGTATTCTACAATATGTCCTGTATTATACCATATCTCTCCTGTATTATACAATATCTGTCCTGTATTAGACCATATCTGTACTCTATTATGCAATATTTGTCCTGTATTATATCTTATCTGTGCTGTATTATATATCGGGGAAGGTATCAATGTGAAGCACTCGTGACTCCTATTGAAGGGGCTGGGTCGTGGAAATGATGTTATTCTGCACATGTGCTGTTGTGGAGTAGTAGTAAAAGGGAAGTTTCGGAAGTGTGCAAGGGCACTTTGTCACATCGGAGTATATATTTCATCCAAGTATAGCGGATAGCGGTTGTCGTGAATAACAACAAGTTCAACAATGTTTATGCAGTTTAATATCCCCAATGTTACATCATACCCAGGCTGGGGGAGCCCCCTGGGTATGTTTAGTATGCTCACAGCAAAACAAAGTGAAATATCAAACACCATGTTTATTATTTAACGCACCGTCAGATTAGGTACAATTGTTTACTGAGCTCAAGTCAACGATCAGCATGTAGACATAGAGAGTATATACGGCATGTTATGCTATTCATCAGTGCACGGGTGACGCATTCAGCCGAGGGGGTTGATCAGCTCAACCACGAAGAACGTAACATTGGTGACCTTCTCCACTGTCCACTTGGTGTTAGGGAGTTGACCTTGTGCCCATTCCAAGGGATCCACAGTGTCCAGTTTCTCCTGCATCGTCTCTAGCGACGCCCGGTTAATGATGGTGAAAGGATGGTCGTATACTTGGTTGTTGGCACTCGAAAAGAAATAGCGCAGTTGAACTGTCTTCTTATGCTGCAGCACATAACCAAACGCCAGATTTAATTTGAAGGCCGTAGCTTGGTCATTGAAGATGGCTTCCGCGTAGCTGCGTAGACGGGCGAGGTCGGTAAGTCGGAAATTGTAGATATCTTGAATAGGGTGATGACGGTGGAAACAGTGCCGTATCATGGGCCATTGGCACCAGTAGATGTCACTCACTGGATGGATGGACGTCCTGTAACAGATCGCTAGGAAGATCCACTGCATCTTCCAGAAAATGTTCGATGTCGTCAGGCGTATGACTGGCAACAGTAATGTAATAGGTTGCCCATAGAAATAAATAGCCAACCCAAGGGTGATGTCCGATATAGCTGATTTATTCGGTTCAATAACAATAACCCTAAAATATACAAATATACAGAACAAGTTAGACATATCACAAATACATGTACATCAGACATATCACAAATACATGTAAATCAGCATAGTCGTTTGTAAACAGAAATCACGGTTAGCTCAAATCGTGTCATTATCAATGTCACGTGATCAGTTCACTCAACGCTAGATTCGCATGCGACATGTACATAAAACGGAAGAACGCTTTAACTGACGAGTTAACGTTACAGAAAGATATATATGGACGTTAAGCAAAAGGAGTTAACGCAACACACACAACACACACGACATAGACATGTGATAACGACATACACGTTAAACACTCATAAGCTGTGTAGAACTTACCCTATCAATGTGACAAGAGTTTGACCGAATGACATAGGCCATGTACATAGGCCGCTGCCTACACCAAATCTGCCTGTACAACAGAAAGAAAGTTCCGTATTAGCATTTCGGCTAACTCTAATTATCTAATATAGTACCTATATACATGTATACAATGCATGGCAATATAGCGAGCAATTACTCGGGACGTAAGAATAAATTATAAAAGAGCATATCCGTGGTTATTGCATATTATGACTGCTGTGTACCTGATCAACAAATATCTGTCGCTTCGCCACAAGACGACACCGGCATACAAGATTCTCGCACACCGAGTCCAGATATACAATAGATAATAATCGGTTGTTCACATAGTATAGAGATCTATACAAATACATACGAGAAATAAGAAACCGGAAATACAGATGGACTTACCTGCCAAGAACTCGCACAAGTCTCAGGAACTGGTATACGGCAAACTACATATATTATACTCGTAATATATACCATACCAAATATGCGACCGTCCGGCAGAAGTACCAAGTAAGATGTGCATCTGTAATCGCAAAAGCGCCCAAATATATGCAGAATCCGCACGCTGCGACCACATATGTGATGACAAGAAACAAAAGACATTCACAGTGAACTCGCGGAACTGTGATTCCGGCAGCGTAAACTCCGCGGGTGGCTAATTAAAAGAAACATTTAAGATATAGTAACACATACATTTGGCTCCAGTGGCAGACGAGGCTCTCTACCAAATTATCCAACTGTCGCGCCAAATACAAATATAAAATAGAATGTATCCCGGCCACAGTAATGCTAGGGACTAGCTGGATATCTAGGCTCTTCTGAACTATGGGTATAGGCGGGCTCTCTGTGATCGCATCACCAGTGGCATTCGTCTCCCAGGGCTCATCTTCACTGGGTCTGCTTCTCCTGGGTGCCTCTTTAGTGGGAAGTTGTCGCCCAAACCGTAGAGACGGGGTATGAATCAAACGTTGGTGCTATCTTAACTGACTGGGTCGTTTGAAGAGTTCACCACAATCGTTACATTGTTCCGTCGTCCCCTCGTGGAATGAGCCTTCGTGGCGCAGTAAATTGTCCTCCCGATTGAATGACCGTGCGTAGGTTATACAAGTATAGCGTGCATCGTTGTGGGTGGAGGCCTCGTGGCTGATGAAACGGCCAGGCCGCTTTCCTTTTGTAGCACGGTGGCTGGTGATCTAGTTTTAGCGCACTCAGTTCAACTACCCCAAGTCGAGGACCGAGATGTACTGGTGTACGACTGAGCCGCATTGCGCGCGCACGCGCGCGTGTGTGTGTGTGTGTGTGTGTGTGTGTGGGCAGTGGATTTTACATCCGGGATTTTGTCAACATCCGGGTTTCCAAGTGGGTTTTTCCCGTCGTTCCTCCGTCTTCCATCCAGGTACTGTGGTTTTACATCCAGGTCCTCAGCTTACATCCGGGGTTTTCAGGAGCCGTATTGCGCGTGTGTGTGTGTGTGTTTGTGTTTGTATCCATCCGTGCATAATGTAGAATTACGTTCTCTCCGAAGCCAGGAGGCTACCAAGCACGAAGGAACCACCCGCTATAGCTGTACGAAATATACACTGTCGTTTCAGCGCCCGGATCATTTACAGCGCCACGAACGTTCAGTTCATGGGCCGCCCAAGCGTCCATGTGAAGAATGTGGTCGGCTTTTCAAGCTGACCAGTCAGTTGCTGCGACACCAACGCACACGACACCCTGTTCCGCAGTCACGTTTGCAGGAAGAGGAGCCCGTAGGCACCAGTATCGGGACAGCGGGAACTCTCACTCATCGCACGAGGGTCGATGATGATGATGTCGCCCTAATTCAACAGTCAAATTCCGACTACAAGACCGTGGGCCAGATTTTGTACGACGTGGAGGGCAAAGTACACGTTCCTAGCGATCTGTTACACGAAGACCATCCAGTGAGTGACATCTATCGGCGCCATTGGCCCATGATCCGGCACTGTTTCTACTGTCATCGCCCTATTCAAGATATCTACAATTTCCGACTGACCCACCTCGCCCGTCTACGCAGCTACGTGGAAGCCATCTCCAACGATCAAACTACGGCCTTCAAGTTGAATCTGGCGTTTGGTTATGTGTTGCAGCATAAGGACACAGACCAAGCCCGATACATTTACCCGAGCAGTAACATCCAGGTATTTGACCAACCGTTTACCATCATTAACCGAGCATCGCTAGATACGATGCTGGAGAAACTGGACACCGTGGATCCCTTGGAATGGGAACAACAACAACGGCCCAACACACAATGGCTCGTTACCAAGCTGACCGACAACCACCATCGGCTGAATGCGTCACCCATGCACTGATAAATACCATAACATGTCGTACATACTCTATATGTCTACATGCTGATCGTTGACGGCGTCAACGCCAGGTGGTGGTGGTGTGAGGATAATAAAACGTGTATTAAGCAATGTGCCTGTTGTTGTTGATGTCTCTTGGTTGTGTTTATATTGAATGGGTCTGAGCATATTGGTGCGATGAGAGGAAGGTTTCGGAGAGAACGTAATTCTACATTGTGCACGGATGGATACAAACACAAACACACACACACACGCGCGCAATACGGCTCATGAAAAACCCGGATGTAAGCTGAGGACCCGGATGTAAAACCACAGTACCTGGATGGAAGACGGAGGAACGACGGGAAAAACTCACTTGGAAACCCGGATGTTGACAAGATCCTGGATGTAAAATCCACTGCCCACAAACACACACACACACACACACGCACGCGCGCGCGCAATGCGGCTCAGTCGTACACCAGTACATCTCGGTCTTCGACTTGGGGTAGTTGAACTGAGTGCGCTAAAACTAGATCACCAGCCAGCGTGCTATAAAATGAAAGCGGCCTGGCCAGACACTCTGTCAACCACCAAGATGTTCACTTGCACAACTTGCCAAAAGCAGTTTACTCGTCTAAATAGTTTACGACGGCACGAGACCTCCACCCACAACGGAACCGCCCGGTATAGCTGTACGATATGCACACGGTCATCCAATCGGGAGGATAGTTTACTGCGCCATGAGAGGGCACTCCACGAGATGGCAACGGTACAATGTAACGCGTGCGGTCGACTCTTCAAACGACCCAGTCGGTTAAGACAGCACCAACGTTTGATTCATGCCCCGTCTCTACGGTTTGGGCGACAACTTTCCACTGAAGAGGAGGCGAGGAAGGTCAGTCCCATTGAAGACGAACCCAGGGAGACGAATGCCACCGTTGATGCGATCACGGAGAGCCCGCCTATACCCACAGTTCAAAAGAGCCTGGATATCCAACCGGCCCCCAGCCTTACGGTTTCGAGTCATACGCCTGACAACATCGAACATTTCCTGGACGAGCCCATGGATGTTCCTAGCGATCTGTTACTCGAAGACCAGTGAGTGACATCTATCAGCGCCATTGGACCATGATACGTTTCCACCGTCATCGCCCTATTCAAGATATCCACAATTTCCGACTTACCGACCTCGCCCGTCTACGCAGCTACGCGGAAGCCATCTTCAATGACCAAGCTACGGCCTTCAAATTAAATCTGGCGTTTGGTTATGTGCTGCAGCATAAGGAGACAGTTCAACTGCGCTATTTCTTTTCCAGTGCCAGCAACCAAGTATACGACCATCATTTCACCATCATTAACCGAGCGTCGCTAGAGACGATGCTGGAGAAACTGGACACTGTGGATCCCTTGGAATGGGCACAAGGTCAACGCCCCAACACCAAGTGGACAGTGGAGAAGGTCACCAATGTTACGTTCTTCGTGGTTAAGCTGATCAACCCCCTCGGCTGAATGCGTCACCCGTGCACTGATGAATAGCATAACATGCCGTATATACTCTCTATGTCTACATGCTGATCGTTGACTTGAGCTCAGTAAATACTTGTACCTAATGTGACGGTGCGTTAAATAATAAAACATGGTGTTTGATATTTCAATTTGTTTTGCTGTGAACATAATAAACATACCCAGGGGGCTCCCTCAGCCTGGGTATGATGTAACATCGGGGATAATAAACTGTATAAACATTGCTGAACTTGTTGTTATTCACGACAACCGCTATCCGCTATACTGGGATGAAATATATACCCCGATGTGACAAAGTGCCCTTGCACACTTCCGAAACTTCCCTTTTACTACTACTCCACGACCCAGACCCTCCAATAGGAGTCACGAGTGCTTCACATTGATACCTTCCCCGATATATAATACAGCACAGATAAGATATAATACAGGACAAATATTGCATAATACAGTACAGATATGGTCTAATACAGGACAGATATTGTATAATACAGGACAGATATGGTATAATACAGGACATATTGTATAATAAAGGATAGATATGGTATAATACAGGACAGATATTGTATAATACAGGACAAATATGGTATAATGCAGAACAGATATGGAATAATAGGGGATAGATATTGTAATACAGCACATATATGGTATAGTACAGTACATATATGGTACAATACAGGACAGATATTGTATAATATAGCAGAGATAAGGTATAATACTGGACAGATATGGTATAATAAGGACAGATATGGTATAATACAGCACGAATATGGTATAATACAGCACAGATTTGTTATTATACTGGACAGATATTGTATAATACAGCACAGATATGGTATAATACAGGACAGATATGGTATAATACAGGACAAATATTGTAAACACAGGTCAGATATGGTATAATACAGCACAGATATGGTATAATGCGGGACAGATATGGTATAATTTAGGCCAAATATTGTATAATACAGAACATATATGGTATAATACAGCACAGATTTGGTATAATACAGGACATATATTGTATAATACAGCACAGATATTGTATAATACAGCACAGATATGGTATAATTCAGGACAGATATGGTATAATAGAGCAAAGATTTGGTATAATGCAGGACAGATATGGTATAATACAGCAAAGATATGGTATAATGCACACACCACAGGACGCATTCGGGCTAAGGATGGTCGATCTCTACACCAAATACCTTCCTTCACTGCCCCAAAATGGCCACTTTCGCTACTACTCGTACTGATAACGTCACCGATGACGTCACAGATGCTGTGGACAGCCCTCAAATCGGGGTCTACACCCCGAGAGCTACAACATGACACTTCCCACGACACATTCGGACCAATAGATCTGTACCCCAAATACCTTCCTTCACCGCCCCAAAATGCCCACTTTGGCTACTACTCCTACTGATGACGTCACAGATGACGTGAACATCTCTCAAATCGAGTTCTGCACCACAAGAATCGGGGTCTACACCCCGAGAGCTACAACATGACACCTCCCCCGACACATTCGGATTACTAGTGGTCCATTTCTACCCCAAATACCTTCCTTCACTTACACGAAATGCCCGCTTTCGCTAATACTCGTACTGATGACGTCAAATCGGGGTCTACACCCCGAGAGCTACAAAATGACACATACCACGACACATTCGGACCAATAGTAGTCCATCTCTACCACAAACACCCCTTCACGCACCCCCAAAATGATCACTTTACTTACTGCACCCAACTGCGCATGCGCAGATTGACGCGACTTGCAATAAAATACACGCCATTCTGACTCTACCCCACAAAAGCTTCACTTTGACACCTCTCACGATCCATTTGGATCAATAGTGGTCCATCTCTACCCCAAACACACCCCACGTACCCCCAAAATCCCCGCTTTCTATACTACGGCCAGACTGCGCATGTGCAGACTATTAAACACGGACGATGCATTAGTCCAGTCGGGTGCTCCTCCACGAGAGCTTCACAATAAGACCTCATACGACACCATCGGACCACTAGTGGCCCAGCTAGACCCCAAAACGTCACTTTCCAAACCCTTTTCTCACAATTTCTGTCTGTGCATGCGCAGAATGACGATATTCCTACACCATATCCACCCAGTCGGATTCTCCCTCACGTATGGTTCACATTGATAACTAACTCAACTCCATCGGACCATTAGTGGCCCACCTAGACCCCAAAACTTCTATTTCCAAACCCTTTTCCCACAATTCCCTGTCTGCGCATGCGCAGAATGTTGAAAACGAACGACACACTAGTCCTGGCGGATGCTCCCTCACGTATGCTTCACATTGATACCTAACTCGACTCTATCGGACCATTAGTGGCCCACCTAGACCCCAAAACGTCTATTTCCACACCTTTTCCCCACAATTCCATGTCTGCGCATGCGAAGAATGTTGCAAACGAACGACACACTAGTCCAGGCGGATGCTCCCTCACGTCTGCTTCACATTGATACCTCACTCGACTCTATCGGCCCGTTAGTGGCCCACCTAGACCCCAAAACGTCTATTTCCACACCTTTTCCCACAATTCCATGTCTGCGCATGCGCAGCATGTTGAAAACGAACGACACACTAGTCCAGGCGGATGCTCCCTCACGTATGCTTCGCATTGATACCTCACTCGACTCCATCGGACCATTAGGGGCCCACCTAGACTCCAAAACGTCTATTTCCACACCCTTTTCCCACAATTCCCTGTCTGTGCATGAGCGTACCTGAGATACAACACATATCACGAATCGCTAGATTCTTGGTATGTGCTTTAGAATAGGTTAACCAGAAGACTATTCTGTGAAGTCATGTGACGCAGTCAGTATGTCGGCACCTCTTCCCACTTCCCTTATATGTGTTGTAATTTTTACCTGTATATGGCGAGATTCTGCTGGTGGACGCTTCGTCCCCGAGGCCCGCCCCCTGTACAGACCTTTTTGGTCTATGATATATGTTGGCATTTGCGGGAAGTTGATGCTGGGTCGACATCGGGCCTCACAGACTAGTCTTTTGTGTTAAATGCCGTCATTTACATCTGACGACGATACAGCTCACCAATCTTCAATGTACGAGTTGTCAGAGCATTTCCATCATAGCTCTCTAGATTTGTATCTAATACCGCTTATGCCGGTGCTAGGGGCCGTGTGGTCATATCATCCAAGTTGCCACATGAACAGGTACAATAAAAGCGTACCTGAGATACAACACATATCACGAATCGTTAGATTCTTGGTATGTGCTTTAGAATAGGTTTACCAGAAGACTATTCTGTGAAGTCATGTGACGCAGTCAGTATGTCGGCACCTCTTCCCACTTCCCTTATATGTGTTGTAATTTTTACCTGTATATGGCGAGATTCTGCTGGTGGACGTTTCGTCCCCGAGGCCCGCCCCCTGTACAGACCTTTTTGGTCTTTGATATATGTTGGCATTTGTGGGAAGTTGATCCTGGGTCGACATCGGGCCTCACAGACTAGTCTTTTGTGTTAAATGCCGTCATTTACATCTAACGACGATACAGCTCACCAATCTTCAATGTACGAGTTGTCACAGCGAAACAGCTCACCAATTACCAGTATATGAGTTGTCAGAGCATTTCCATCATAGCTCTAGATTTGTATCTAATACCGCTTATGCCGGTGCTAGGGGCCGTGTGGTCATATCATCCAAGTTGCCACATGAACAGGTACAATAAAAGCGTACCTGAGATACAACACATATCACGAATCGCTAGATTCTTGGTATGTGCTTTAGAATAGGTTAACCAGAAACTATTCTGTGAAGTCATGTGACGCAGTCAGTATGTCGGCACCTCTTATATATGTGTTGTAATTTTTACCTGTATATGGCGAGATTCTGCTGGTGGACGTTTCGTCCCCGAGGCCCGCCCCCTGTACAGACCTTTTTGGTCTTTGATATATGTTGGCATTTGTGGGAAGTTGATCCTGGGTCGACATCGGGCCTCACAGACTAGTCTTTTGTGTTAAATGCCGTCATTTACATCTAACGACGATACAGCTCACCAATCTTCAATGTACGAGTTGTCACAGCGAAACAGCTCACCAATTACCAGTATACGAGTTGTCAGAGCATTTCCATCATAGCTCTCTAGATTTGTATCTAATACCGCTTATGCCGGTGCTAGGGGCCGTGTGGTCATATCATCCAAGTTGCCACATGAACAGGTACAATAAAAGCGTACCTGAGATACAACACATATCACGAATCGCTAGATTCTTGGTATGTGCTTTAGAATAGGTTAACCAGAAGACTATTCTGTGAAGTCATGTGACGCAGTCAGTATGTCGGCACCTCTTCCCACTTCCCTTATATGTGTTGTAATGCGTAGAATGTTGAAAACGAACGACACACTAGTCCAGGCGGATGCTCCCTCACGTATGCTTCGCACTGATACCTCACTCGACTCCATCGGATCATTAGAGGCCCACCTAGACTCCAAAACGTCTATTTCCATACACTTTGTCTACTGCGCATGCGCAGAATGACGTCAGTTCCACGTCACACTCATACCATCGGATGCTCCTTCACGAATGCTTCACAGTGATACCTCATACGACCCCATAGGACCAATAGTGGCCCCCCTAGACACCAAAACGTCTATTTCCATACACTTTGTCTACTGCGCATGCGCAGAATGACGTCAGTTCCACGTCACACCAACCCCGTCGAATGCTCCTTCACGACTGCTTCACATTGATACCTGATACGACTCCATGGGACCAATAGTGGCCCACCTAGACCCCAAAACGTGTGTTTCCACACAATTCCCTGTCTGCGCATGCGCAGAATGTTGAAAACGGGCGACACACTAGTCCAGGTAGATGCTCCCTCACGAATGCTTCACATTGATACCTCATACGACTCCATAGGGCCACTAGTGGCCCACCTAGACCCCAAAACGTCTATTTTCATACCCTTTGTCCACCGCGCATGCGCAGAATGACGATATTTCAACCCCACACCCAGCCCCGTAGATGCGCCTTCACGAATGCTTCACTTTGATACCTCACTCGACCCAATCGGTCCATTAGCGGTCCCTACAGATTGCCGAACAGTCTCACGAAAACCCACGTACATTGTATTTGGCACTACTTTCGGTCCGCGGTTGCAGACCGCATCACCGCCAGACCGCATAACCGCGGTGGAATCCATCCCCTCATGGTCACGCCCGATTCACCCACACCGGAAGTGACGTCATACTTGCTCAGAACGCCTCCACACACCTTCCTGCGCAACACCACATTCCACCACATTCGCGCATGCGCAGTGTGGCGAATGTGCGGTGAAATGCTCGCTGTATACTACTGACACTGAAACGTCCATTCCAATGCCCTTTTTCCACAGTTCCCTGTCTGCGCATGCGCGCCATAGCCTTACTTCCACTATCACCAGTCCAGTCGGATGCTTCAATATGAAACCTCTCACGACCATTTCGGGGCCACGGATGGTCCACCTTAACCCCGAAACGTCCATTCAAATGCCCTTGTCCCACAAATTCTCTGTATGCGCATGTGCAGATTGACGGTATTTCCACGACACGTCAGTTGCGTCGGGTGCTCCCCAATGAGTGCTTCAAACTGATACATCACACGACCTATTTGGACCAATATTGGCCCACCTCTAGCCCAAAACGTCCACCCCAAAGCCTTATTCCACTGCGCATGCTCAGATTGACACCGAAAGTCCCATGACCCGGAAGTGACCTCTCCGGAAGTGACCGGGATGTGACGTTACCGGAAGTAACACCCCTTTTTCCCCGTGACTCTGCGTGTAAGAGTTATCTGCCCCTGAATATTACATTATATCAGCTTTTATTACTACTAACATACATAAATTAGTGATAGGTCTGTCATTGCATTTCCCCCACAGCTGCAGGTTTTGACTACAATGTATTCATTTATCACATCACAGATTACATCATAAAGGATATGTGGCGTTTCCCCTCGTATTAATGAAGCTATTTTGGTTTTCAAATTCTACATAGTGAATGTACACACTCGAGAGAATTGCGGAAGACTGGCATAATAATGGATTTAGTGTTGATCAAATAGGTCCCCCTGGTCTGGTTTGATATTTTTGAGTGCATTTAAGGGAAGAATTTTCCAAAGTAATACCAATATGACATCGTAGACTCAAATTATATTTGCACATATTATGCTAGAAAGTTTGATTATTTTACAGAACTAAAATTGGTTTTGGTTTGAGGTGTCATATTGTGTTAAATCCTTCCCGTAAGTGCCCGCAAAAAAACATTAGAACATACACCATGCATGTGGACTTCAGGAAATAGCAAAGGGGGTCTTGGATTGAACTAAAACACCAGCTTTATCAACTTATCATGTAAACGTAACAATCCTTTGAAGGGGAACCCAAATGGAAAATCCAAAGTTCTGACAGAGAGATAATTTTTTGCCATATCGTCTCCGAAATGTTTTTCATTTATTTCATGAAAATACTCCAACTGATTGCCGAGATGTCGTACAAAGATATTTGGGTCTGGTTCAGATCTAATATGCAAATGTTGCCATGTGTTTACATTCCCAAATTTGATATACATATTGACAATTTTTTACATTTATTTCATGAAAATATTCCTACTGGTAACTGAGATATGTAAACTTAAAAATCATTTGAAGGGGAACCCGAATGGGAAATTGAAAGTTCTGACAGAGAGATAAGTTGTTGCCACATTTTTTAACGAAAATTTTTACATTTATTTCATGAAAATATTCCTATTGGTTGCTGAGATATCGTATACGTTAGAGATAGTTGGGTGTGGTTCAGATTTGATATGCAGATGAGCCTTGATGATGCCACGCAGTGAACTAGAGATAAATGGATAGACAAATAATAAAAATAATTGAAATATGCTTTGCAGTCAGTTCGATAACGTGGTAGTCAAATTGAACATCAGGGTTGTTATCATTTCGACTCTCGTTAGATCGTCTTGTAGAGTGTTTATGTGTCTCAGTGTAGTCTAACATGAATTGTGTTTCAACTATTGACAGTAGATAAGAAATGGGCTTCCTGGCCCAGGTGCAGGTGTTCTAGGTCAGCATGACGTCTTAAGTAGGTTGAGATGAAGTCATAAGTAAATATGTAGGTCGAGATGACATTCGTAACTAGATTATTGGGTCCAGATGGCGTCATATGTAGGATGAGATGACGTGATATTTAACTTTATAGGTTGAGGGGACATCATAAATATTTTTCTAGGTCGAGATGTTACCGTGAATAGGTTGGTTTCATATGTACGTTGAGATGGCGTTATAATTAACTTTATAGGTCGAGATGACATCTTAAATAAGTTTGTAGGTTACCATGAATAGGTCGATATGATGTCATAACTAGGTTGATAGAACATTTCATTCTATGAACATTACTCCTAGTAGGAAGGGGAATTACATATTTGACTTTCCTATGAATACCATCAAGTGCTCATACGCGTAATTTAACCTTAGTATAAATACTGGTAATATCAAGCACTTCTCACTTCCAGTTGAAATACTCAATACGATGGATCAATGCCAGAGAAAGCTCATCATACTTAAAGTTCTTTCTATAGGGACTATTCTGCTCTTAATTATACCACTCATTGTGCTAACGACGGTATGATCTTCATGTCCATCCTGCGCATACCGAACTACGAAGGGCGAACTGCGTGTCTACGACAAATCATCGGATATGGGTGATATCACCGTTATACCGAACAGACCGTTATGTTCACCGATGCAGCAAGTGGTCATTGGCAAAAATTTACGAGCTACTGTATGCATATACGCTAAAACGCTGAGGGTTGATCTACGTTATTTCATCAATGATAAAGCCACCGTGAAAGGTCTGGTCTTGAACTACATGCAGTGGGCATTAATCAAAGCTCGAACACGTCTCATCGATGCAGCCATACACAACCTACGGGAAAAGAAAATCTAACGATGGATTGGAATCAAATGGTGAATGCCGTCACCTCTTTAGACGCCTATAAAACTATCATTCATATCATGTTTGAAGACGGTGTAGTAAATAGAGGTCGCCTATTTTTACTAGCTATCTATACATATTCCGTGTGTCAGAATGTTTCCGATACGTTGGAAGTTGAACTTTGGGATTGCTATATAACACTGTTCCAACGCCTGAGGAGACAGTTGACTGCGAATCAGTCGAATGGATAACTACATCGTCGTAAACAGCGAGGACTCCAAGACGTTCTTCCCCGAGAATCGACCGTCTACATTTCGCGTCAGCTTGAATACTAGCATCCATTTCGACGTGTGGGTCGTAGCCTTATTAGAAATATTCATCAAAAAACAACCGCAGTTTAAATCGCCATCTCTTCTACGCCTGTATTGCAATTTATGCGGAGATTCCTTCGTGGGCGAGACGAAAGTACCTGTACTACGCTACGTCGACACTTCTGGACTCCAGAAAAAAGCGATAACTAGGATATACCCCACGCCTCATCACCTACCTATCATTTTAAGCTACATACGCTATCTAGAAATCGATATTACCGACGAGCAGGGTGAACCGGCGACATTTCTCACCGAATCCGTGATCGTAACGCTTCACGTAAAACAACTATGACCGGGAGACCGTTGTACATCCCCGATGTGAACAAATGGATCAGATTTTATCGGAATGAGGCAAAGTCTGTCTATAAACCCTCGACGTATTTTAAGAAGCAGAAAGGAGGAGGACTCGGTGGTAAGACGGGTGAATCTTGCGTTATTCCCGTCGATCCTCATTCTAAAACGTCAGCGGGAAGAAATCCAAGACGCCGGCTATTCAGCTTATGGCCCCCTCTCAACAAGTGGTCGAACAAGCCAAGTCAGAAGTCTCGAGAACGCGTCAACAGGAACTCATAAATAGGAAGCGTTCTCTCCCTGCCGTCAGTTCACCCGTCAATAAACGAAGAGCTCGGACCAAAAGATCGCGTCTCTTCCAGTTATAACATGGCACTTCTCATCGACAAAGGGTTCACCGAAGGTCAACCTAGCGAATTATCGCCGTTCTCATTACCCCCTATGCAAACAACCGTTGAAAGTCGCCATGGAAGTAGTCCATAGTTTCAGATTATTGGTCCCCCTTGGAAATTTTAATACAGCAGAGCACCCGGGTCTGACCACATGATAATTATCCTTCCCTTTTTGATAACCAGTATTTATAGTACCAAGCTTCTGGGTACTACCATTCCTTCAAAATGACATATGCGGAGGGGGGATCGGTTGAGCCATATGGCGGGTCGGGCCGCGGAGTCAACCTTCGTCAGCCTTAGTTTCGCACGTATTTCAGGTGTTCAAAAATAGGGTTATGTTACATATGGAATATGTGACAAACATCGGCTTGGTCAACCCCATATTTTGAATGGCTTTTTATCCTCCCTTGCTGAATGCCTCGAGACGGAGAACACTGGGGAGAAATCTTATTGAAATCGATTGTCAAGATTTTTCCAGGAAATGAACGAAATATGGCGTATTTTGGGTCATTTCAATGGATTTTCCAGAAAAGTACGTTCCGAAGGACGAAAATTTATCCCGGGTTAAATTTGCATACCTGGCTTGTATCTTGAACTAATGGTAGGAGCGTTCCCATGAAGAAAATATATACTTTTATAGGGGTTTTCTGGAGAGTTTGGCAAGTCGGAAAGACGGAATGGCTATACCAAGGGTCTATTTCCAGCAACGAGGGGTCTGCTGTGGACTGACCGTCTTCTCAGATCAAGGACGAAACATGCGGCCCTATCAATTTACTCCTTCACAGTATGTGGTCTCTGATAGACGTCTTCATGCAGGGTAAGCTCATGACGATCATGGACAACAGTTACCCATATAAAGCCTACATTCAAACGCTAATGAATTTCGGTGAAAACGCTAAAACCACTCAGCTATTCCCTCAACTGTATATAGCCGACGAGGGTATTAATATGGATACTACGGATCCCGCATCAGGTGGAAATGTCGGACTTTTAGAGAGAAAGAAATTCATCCCGGAGAGCAATGTATTCGAAATGGAAGGAAACATCATGCAAGATGTTTTTAAACAGCAGCTCGACTTGCTGAACAACGTGGACGTTTACATCAAAACGCATCGCTCCACACCGCAGTTCATCATGATGTCGAGCGAAGAAAATCCGGCGTATAAACTGGTGATATAAGACATCAGCCTGAAAGTCCAGAAAGTTCGCGTAAACCCCGGTGTGATATTGGGACACGACAAGACCTTGGAAAATACACCGGCCAAACATCCGTACGTGAGAACAGAGACCAAAACGGCTTCCTTAGCCACGGGACAGACCCTCTTCCGCTGGGATAATATGTTTTTATCCGTATACCCCAGCAGACTTGTGATAGGATTCGTATTGTCCAAAGCCGTCACGGGGGATTATTAAAAGAACCCCCTAAACTTTCAACACTTCAAACTGACCAGTCTCTCGGTGAATATTGACGGTGTAACGACTCCGGGTCACTTCCTGAGAACGCGATATTACTCGTCCTCGAGGAAGAGTTCGTTCGCATCGGCTTACCTGAGCTTGTTCGATAGCACAGGACGTACCGGGGATAACTTCCGTAATGCTATAAACTGGTTCGATTATCACAACGGCTCTACCCTCTACGCCTTCAACCTCGACCAGTCCTACGCCGCGGAAGACCACCTTCAGCTCCTAAGACAAGGCAACGCACGTTTGGAAGAGACCTTCGAGGAACCATTGCCCGAAAATGTGAGCTGCATCGCCTATGCCGAATTCCCAGCACTGTTCGAGGTGGATAAGTCTCGCAACATCGTCTCCATTACACCATGTATACGGGCGAACTTCTTTGTATCATTCACACCGACCGTATGCTGAACGCTTGGGTACGCGGCGTGTACCCGTCTGACAAAATTTCAAACCACGTGGTACGAACACCAGCGGCTTATATCGTGAACACCGACGTGGCGAGTCTCCCCGGGGAACATTGGGTGGTGTTTTATTTCCGGAACCAGCGAGGAACATTTTTCGCTTCCTTAGGACATCCTCCAGAATATTATTCGAACGATTTTGTAAATTCCGTTATTACATCGATAGACAGCTTCAAGGAGATAACTGCTTGTGGTCACTATTGTATATTGTGTGTTACTTTAGCTTATACGGGGTATATCCCTGTCCAGTATCGTTACGGATTTCGATCAGAACCAATGTCATAACGATTGTTATGTATACAACTTTGTCAGACGATATTTTCCTCATTGTTTGTATAATCCGCTTCTTATGTATTGTAGTTGTTAGATCATCTGCTTTCTTCATAATAATAATAAAAATGGTTATGTAAACCACACACACATTGGTTTCTTATTCTATTTAAAGCGATGTCAATCTTTGTCTTCATCATTCGAGTTGATAGATATGGATGCGAACGGATGGCGAGCCTATTTGTCGCGAGCCTATTTCAACTAAAACAACCCATTAGTTTCACGGGGTCTTCTGATGTACACGCCTTATTGAAGGATAAGGGATATAATGTAGCGCTAAGATTTGACCCAGTGGTTGAGCGGCAAGGACGCTTACAGTTTACAACAGCCCATTCGATACACCTTCAGGAGAAACAAGGTCGTCACGACGGGGATTAACGATCTTTGGGATATCGATCTAGCTGATGTGTCGAACGTATCCGACCACAACGATGGCGTACGCTTCCTCCTGTTCGCCATAGACGTCTTCTCGCGATATTTGTGGGTTATCCCTCTTCTCAATAAACAGCATAAGGCTATAATCTCAGGACTCCAAATCCTGATTGAGGGGAGACAACCCAAGTATCTTCGTTTCGACAAAGGAAGCGAGTACAACCGATGGGTAAAAACCTATTTGAAGAAGAAAGACAGTCATTCCTACGTTACCCAGAACGAAAAGAAAGCCAATTACGCGGAAAGAGTCATCAGGACGATGAAAAATAGTATATACAGATATTTCACCTATAAGCAGAGCTACCAGACCTGGTGCACGATCACAACAAACGATCGCACACATCTCTATGCAACAGAAGTCCTTCCGACGTTAACGAAGGGAACGAGGCTCTCCTATGGAAAGAAATGTACGTCGACACGGCGAAACGAGGTCGCAAACAACCGTTCACATTGAACATCGGTGATACCGTGAGAATCTCTCACGTGAGGTATGCCTTCCAAAGAGACTATCAAGCCAAATGGACGGAGGAACTCTTCAAAATTGCTAAACATGAACTACAGCGAGTCAGGGAAGATGCCGACGCGTTATGGCGGATAGACAAAGTTCTCAAGACGCGACGGAGGAGAGGCAGAGTCGAAAAACTGTTTAAATACATGGGTTGGCCTATCAAATTCGCCAGTTGGGTTCCCCAAGAGGGCATCGAGACCATCCGTTAGTCGGTAGAAGCTCGAAGCGCTATATGATGTGCGCGAAAGTGTACTTAGGGGTGGTATAAGTGATTTACAATCAATCCATCTCCCGCTTACAAAGCATCGATACAGTTTTGAACAATCATGGATTATACAACAACGAAATTAGTACATCCATTTACGATGAAAGTTGTGGGTCCTACCGCTAGTGGAAAGAGTGTATGGGTTATTGCGAGGTATTACAGAACATGTTCAACACCGCAGAGAAGTATCTACTCTTATGGTAAATGACAACCTCTTTACGAAGAAATGTCGAAGACGATGTCGGAGATAGAGTTCGTCAGAGGAATACCCCACGATCTAGGCACTGACGCTTATTTCGATCCGACCGTGAGAGGAGTCTGGTCATCATAGACGATCTCATGACAGAAGCGAAAATCGACATATCCGACCTGTTCACCAAAGGATCCCACCATGACAACGCATCGGTTATCTATATAGTGCAAAACCTGTTCGAGAGGAGGAATGCTTCAAGGGATATCGAGTTAAACTGTCAATACGTGGTTTTAATAAATAGCCCCATCGACAAACAACATATCGCGTTATTGGGTCGTCGTATATACCCGACCCGTCTCGATTACTTCATGGCGGTATTGTAGTCAAAGACTCCAAGAAACACTGGAAGTGGCGAAGACTGTAATTAAAATATTAAAAAATGTATAATCGAAAATAAAACGTTATATTCATTGAGAACAAAATAGTTGTTTCATTAGTTGTTCATTAGTGGAAGTATGCGTCGATTATATTCGACACATCGTTGAAGGTTGTTTGAAGGAATGTACACATTGGGGAATTGTTCCGTGGATAGAGATAATACGGATGATGGATTAGAGCCGTTGGGAAGGACAAAATGTCGATGATAAAATATAATCGCTTTATATTGTACCTTATATGCTGGCGTAAAGAACTGATGTATATAGTACATGTTCGAGTGATATTAGGCGTTTTTCTCAAAGGCATATTTGATAGTGTGATAGACAAATACCCGGTTGGGTTGAAAGATAGAATTGATGTATTTCTACCTGTGACATATTACAAATCTTTAGAGGGATACATTTTCATTAGGGAGAGATATTTTACGTGAAATAGGATTCATTCAAAAGGCTGGAGTTTTCAGGCTGGCAATATCGTCTCTGGATATGAAATTCTGGATATATGACGCTTCAATTGATATGGCCTTGTGAGTCTTTATCCGGCGTTTAAGATCTTGGAAGATGGGGGCTTCCTTCAGGGTTTTAAGGGTTGTTTTGAAATGTATGTCTACGTGCTCTACATTTTCGATGCCAAGGCAGTTGTGGTTGTTATCTCCAACACAGGTGTCAGCGATCATCTCGTTTATGCGATTAACCATGGCATCTGCATAGGCTTCTAGTAATAGATCTTTCATTATTCCTGAAGCACGTGTCGGAGATTGCGAAGAAGAGTCTAGTTGATCAACACTGTTGGCAATTAGGATGCAAGCTGTGTCAATTTGCTGTACCTTGATATTCAACTGCGTCCATAGCTGTTGGTTTAGACAAATCCCTTTCCGGCTTGGAAACAATTGTTGCTTATCATGGAAGCTTACCCGTAAACATCGATAGAGAGACGTAGGCATCTTGATCTGGGTGAATAGGCAGTGGAGTTTCACGCTCATCGTCAACAGATTTACCTATATGGTAGAGATGTGTCTTCAGCTTTTCCCACGCTTTGATAGTGAGCTTAATACCCCTCAACGGTTGGGAATTATCGACTATCACAACATAGAGAAGATCACCTTCAACAGTAATGTTAACTTCATAGGCTAGAAGAATCATGATTGGGTATGATGTCTAACTTTGAAGTCTAAGTCTTGAGATGTAGAGTTCAGTGGATGATGGTGGACGAGGGCGGTTATATAGGTTCAGGGAACGTGAAATGATGTCAAAAAGAATAAATAGAAAGAGTGATATCACTGAAGCAGGATGACGAGTATAGCTATTGCAAAAGATTGAATAATTTCTTTCTCGGCGATATAGATTTATATGATTCAGCATAAAGTTGGGATGGAAGTTCCACGGGGAAAAGTCGACAAAAAGAATTAAATATTTTCTCGTTGATCATTGCTGACACAGCGTAAACATGACGTATAAATTACGCTACAGGATATAAAAAATATGCAGTTCAGGCAGATTGGCGAAATGGTAGTTGAGAAAAATGTCATTTCGCGTTTGGTTTTCAATTATTGTAGGTACTACGTCTGCATGACGTGTAGATTATGCTCGGGGGTATAAAAATTGTTTGCTATGATGGATTTTCGAAGGAACTGTATCTATATATTGTGCATCTCAGACAGGTATAATGTGACGATGCAAAAGACAGGGTACACATTTGACATACTATAAAGTTCCATACTCTGACGATACATTCATTTATAAGCACAGATGTACATTAGCACACATCTACACATACAAGGCGACAATGGGGGAGCATGTTGTGCGAGCTATTATCAGTGCTACTAGGGAAGTCTTTGCACCATGTATATGATAAGCGAGTTGTGATCATAGAAAATATGGACGATGTGTGTGATAGTGATCCAACACAGCGTCAACCCCTTATCATTCGACTGTCTCGCAGTGGTTGGAGAAAATTCAAACCCGTATTGAGTGGTGAACTGAACGGTAACTTCATCCATTTGTGCAACGATGTCTACGTGCGCCGTGGTCCCTTCTTTGCACAGTTGAGTTGTATGAATGGATCCATCATGCATTTCATCCTAAACCCCGATCCATGTACCGCCTTAGAACATGTGGTGGACAACGTGGATGAAGTACTTGTGAAGGATAGGGAGGATGCATCAAGTACACTGATCAATGAGTGAAACGTTAGACGGGGGCTAATAACAACATTTTAAATTCTTCATCCCATTTAAAAATTTCCTTATTTGAAATTCTCCTGATCTCACCATTCTCCATCCCACGGCGCGAAATATGCATGATGAAGAGGAAGTGTGTTGTTAGAATAATGATGAGAATGATTAGTTTTATAACAGCGGCTAAAGGAGCAACTTTTAGTTAGATGGTAGTTCTTTCGTATTGATCCATCGGATTGAGTATTTCAACTGGAAGTGAGAAGTGCTTGATATTACCACTATTTATACTAATGTTAAACTACGCGTATGAGCACTTGATGGTATTTATAGTAAAATCAAATGATGGGTGATCAAAAATATGTAATTCCCCTTCCTACTACGAGTAATGTTCATGGAATGAAATGTTCTATCAACCTAGTTATGACATCATATCGGCCTATTCATGGTAACCTACAAAATTATTTAAGATGTCATCTCGACCTATAAAGTTAATTATAACGTCATCTCAACCTATATATGACACCAACCTATTCACGGTAACATCTCGACCTAGAAACATATTTATGATGTCATCTCAACCTATAAAGTTAAATATCACGTCATCTCATTCTACATATGACCCCATCTCGACCCAATAACCTAGTTACAAAGGTCATCTCGACTTACTTACTTACTTACATACACTTACTTATGACGTCATCTCAACCTACTTATGACGTCATGCTGACCTACTAAACTAGAACTCCTGCACCTGGGCCAGGAAGCCCATTTCTTATCTACTACTGACTTTGCTCTCTTTCAGAATTACAGTAAAAAGGTAAGGAATAAATAGTATAATATGGTTTGAACATGATAATATAACTCCAATTGAATATTTATTCAATACAGATTGACAGATTGATTGAAATAGTTGGAAGCAATTACAGCAGAAAGGATAGAAGCATTTCACTCCTTCATCCCCCCTCTCCCTCCTCCCTCCTTTGTCTTACCCTTTGAGCTATGAGGCTGAAGTATACCCTTGGGTCAACCAGCTCAACCAGAAAATGTAACAAAATCCAAGATGGCCGCAAGGATGAAGTCACAGTGACGTCATTTTCCCAGAAGACATTTTTGCTCGATTTTTCTTCGCAAAAACTGAAATGAAATAAAATGGGTTTTGTCCACTTTCATCCACAGAAAAGCAAACACGTTGAAGAAAAATGTCGAATGCATCAGTTTTCCGGTAGGCTACCCCCACATGGCCGCCATTTTGAATTTACCCATGCTCGGTGGGTTATGCAAATAGGCTCAAATGACTTCAATATGATATGCTGCAAAGTCAGGGAGTATCAGCTCTCAATTTTGTGTCGTTCCGGAGAGAGGGTAGAAAGCTTGGTTAGGGAGAGGAACATAACCCCTCCCCCCAGCCGTGTCTGGTAGGGTTAATGTTAGAAAGCATATACCAAATTTGCTTGATAGATAAATATTTAGGAGTAACAACATTTAATCTTCACATTGGCTCGAAATCATATAACTCAATTTGTACATTTCTCAATAAATTTAAAAAGAATGAAAGTGAATTTTAGGCAAACTTCTTCCGTGTTTTTTTCCCTTCGATCGAGGAAGAAAGTAGTGTTTCATACCCAGACTTTATCACATCAATTTTTCATCCGCCTCATATGTCGATAATCTTATATATCGACAACCAATTAATCACACAAGTGATCCAACAATGACGTCATCAAACCGAAAGTGAGCTTATATATTCAGCAGCGGATAAGATCAGATATTTTATTTAACGTCAGTTTTGTATACAAATAACTCTAGCTGAGGACTAATATCAACGACGAATTAAAACGTTATAACAGTATTACCATTAAATATGAAATACTATTAGTAGATTAAGAGCAGCAAGCGAAATAAGGTGAATATATACAAATCATCAATTTCTGAATATATTGAGAAAGAAAATAAAAAATAAGGTGATTATTTCCCCAAAAATATTAAATTATACATGCATTAGGAAATGGGAAGTATAACGTGGTTCTAAAAATAGCAGCACAGTTAAATTCAGGATATAACTATTGAATAAGAATAATAATATATGCGAAATAGCAGATAAGATAGGTGAGTATTTAGTGTAAAGTATTAATTTATATAATATATTAAATTACATGTATATTAAGAAATAGAATTGGTTAGATGGAGTATAAGTATTTATTTACGATATGTACACAAAATAATAAATTTTAAACGCATAAAGACATAACCAGTAAACTAGGATGATATACATTAAAATTAATAAATTCCAATAAATTATCAATGAATTCTAAATATATTAAAAATAGCAATTAAATCGTGTGAGTATTCAAATTGAAATACTAAATTCTATAAATGTAATAATAGCACTAAAACAGAAATGTAAGTACGGGTATATATAAGTTAATAAGTGACTCGATTATCTTCCCAGTTCTGCACACGTCGTTTAAAAGTTCTAAACTCACAGTTTTTCAAATTGTCTGATGGTCCAAATTCTTTAGGAAATCTCCAACAATTCTATTCCTTCCAAAGTGAACACAGTGTGAGATTCAGGATTGAATACTGCATCTTATTTGATTATAATATGTCTTTATTAAATAGGAGCAATGATTATATATGTCTTTATTAAAGAAGAGCATTGATTTATGTATGTTAGTTATATCATATTAAGGAAGGTGTATATCATATTATGCATAGTAGTATAATCGCATATCTATATTAAATGTAAACGGAGCATTTTTGCATGGCTGTATTTCTGCGTATATTGTTGGAATCATATCTTCCTCGATGTTAGCCTATGTAATTTTATACACTTATGTGGTCAAGAAAGTACAGTAAATAATCTGTTTATTTGGGTCATGAACTCATGGACAGGCCATTGTTTTTCTTGTCAGCGTCATTTAAAGAAATTAATATTATGAGCTGTATATCCACGTTCAGTGTAAAGGAGTATGATCTGTCCATTTAGGTCAGGAATTGTAATCCAGGCCAGGCTTTAATTGACCATCTGGAATTTATATAGAGGGCATGTACCAGTTATGCTTTGCTGGCCCTGGTGAATATGAATGCATTTTGTTGAGAAGATTTTGCCTCTCTGTATGAAGTTGTAATTGATCTGTTTTGTTATTCATGTCCTGAACCGTGGATGATCTCCTTTCCTGGTGAAGTCAGAAATGGATATTTTAGGTTAACAGGTCTTCAAATTAATGCCTTTATTTTCGGAAAATTGGGACTTCATTTTTTAGTTGGATGGAAACGTGTCAGGGTCAGTCAGTAGGAAGGGTCAGTCATATTGAATGTCAGTTCTCTAGAGCTGTATAAAACTTGGCAAGAATGGTGTATCAGTCAGACTTTTAACATTTTGGTCTCAGAAGTCATATAACATATTGACTTGATATTTCAACGTAGAAGACTTATACGATCTTTGTCTCCAAGAAGTTTGATATACATTTTCTTGAAATGAGAGTGTGACCTACTGCTAGCAATTCCTGTACCACTGGAACTTCGTGTGATCGAATAAAAATAAATCTCTTCAGCATTGGATCTTCCCGTTACCCATTATTCTAGAGTGACACTAGATCGTACCTGTGAAATGTCGTTTATACCTGTCGTTTATTGGTTATGAGAATTACAACCCATTAAGTGACGACGCAAGCCCGAAACCACTTAAAAAGCTCATGAAAATTTCTCAACAGGAAGAAAGGAAGTGACTCTACTGATACTGATGAATGGGATATACCAAACAACAAAGAGAAATGAATGCAATCTCAGGATATAGTAAAATACATATTTTATAGGTACACCACACCATTTCAGCACATCATTGTTGACATATAACATTGCATTTTCTTCAAGCATAATTATACATGAAAAATACTCTCGATTATTCTCAACTGACTTTAATTTATTCTTAACATTCATATACTAATGCCACTTAGACAGTAGGTAACATTTATATCCATTTATTTTCAGGATGACACTTTCTTGGAAAGCACAAATACTTGTGCTGGATGGGTCAGTCCCCTGCGAGACTCGAACCCATACCCTTAGAATCTGGCGATTTGGTGCCAAAGGGCGCGGGTTCGAGTCTTGTACAGGACTGGCCAATCCAGCACAAGTATTTGTGTTTTTCAAGAAAGTGTCATCCTAAAAAATAAATGGAAATAATAGTATTAACAGTAATTTTTCCTTTATGTATACTGTAAAATGAGCCGTCCATCTCTCCCTGTGTCCGTCCGTAATGTCACCGATTGTTGCATAACGTCACAGTACGCATCTTTGACCCAAAGGCGAAACCTTGACCATCTGGCATAGCAGACCGTGTTCCATGCACACCACTTTCAGTGGTTTGTGGGATATTTGATGGCAGATGAATACCGCACGTACATTATCAATAATTAATAAATTATTTTTCTTCAAATCAACATTTAAAAAAAATATTTTTTCTTAAAATTTATTAATTCTCGTAATTTATGAACATGACCCATTCCCATGTGTACGATGGTATATCTAGGATAGAGATATGGTTTCAGCGAGGATGCAGAGTACGAGGTATAATGGAAATGTTAATCCGATTGCTGTATAACGTCAAAGTAAGACGTTATAATGTTTGTTTTTTGTTACCGTAATCCAATTGTTGTATGTCGTCTGCATTATCAACAAAGTTGAAGCACAGACTCGTCTATATTATAAGAGCCCTGCGACCGGGCGTCCGTGTGTACTGGTACGTCCGACGCTGTCAGTGCAACTGGGTAGTGATATGATCTCACAAATAGTGATCTGTGACTGTAGGGGGTGAGAAAGGGGAGACTGGGTAAGTGCCACTGGGTAGCGATATTATCTCAGAAATAGTGCGCTGCTAGTGCAGGTAGGTCAGCAAGGTGTAGAGGTGACGCAATCATCCCTACTGGTAATTTGCTGGTGGTATATATGAATCATCATATTCCCCAGTTGCCAATTTCTTGAACATATCTTGTTCAATACTTAATGCCACAGCTTCCCAAATAGTCAATATTGGACACGTTTGTAGCTGACTGGCTGTTCATTCATGGATATAGTCATTTATCATATAATGACAATGCATCAAGAGGTTGTAAAGCTTTTGACGTAGTTTCTTTTCCATTGCTGGCTTGTAGTATTGTTTATACATATTGGTGGTGAGTTTGGAGGGACGATGGGAGAAGGGAGGGAGTGACGATGAATGGAGGGAGGGAAGATAGAGGGCAGGTCGAGGGAGTGAGTATGTATGGATAGTATACAATTAACGTTATGTTTCAAATAAAAAATATTTCAAAAGAGTTTGTTCCACATTCTCTTACAGATTTCCTTAACAGGTGTATCCATACTCTAATAGCGTCCCTGCTGTATTCCCCCGTAGTTGTGTTTAATGCTCATATAGTTCGTCGCTATTGAAAGTCAATCTGAATCGCCAATACGATATATACGTTAAATGAACATGTACTCAGGCATTGCAAAACATAACAAGGGTTGAACTGAACAAAATAGACAGATGCACAAGTGAAGCAGAAAGTGTATGAAAGTCTGAGCATGCATATCTAAACCTTGAACATCAAAATAGAAATTTTCTGTTCTGTGTGGGGTGTGGATTCGGGCAATGCATTGCGTAAGTGTAGCATGATGTAAGCTCCCAGAATATATAGGGTATGGGATCGGGCGAGGCTTAGTTAGGAGATAGTGGGTGGGGCTCAGTGCCTTGGGGTTGGGGGCATGCTCCCGAAGGTAGTGGGTGGGTTGAAAACGTGTAGCATGATGTAAGCTCCCGGAATATATGAGGATTTGGGGTCGAGCAAGGCTTGATTTAGCAGATGGAGGATGGGGCTCGAAGCCCCAGGGGTGGGGACATGCTCACGAGGGTAGTGGATGGGCTCAATAAGTGTAGCTCTCAGAATCTATAAGGGTATGGGGTCAGGTGAGGCTTAGTTTAAGAGATTGCGCCGGGTGGGGCTCAGTGCCCCAGGGGTGGAGACGTGCAAATCTTAACATGGAAACTGATCACAAATACTGCAACTGTTGGTAATTTTGACCAAAAAATGATATTACTTGATATTATGCTTGCAAAGTTTCCGAACATTCGGATGGTTATTTCAAAAGGGCCAACTAGATGTATAAATCTTCATCATCAAAGTTCAAAGTGTGGTCACAAAACTTTAACACGAAAACTGAATGTTGACACCAGCCAACCAACCAACCAGCCAGCCAGTCAGACATCATCAATCCATAGAACAGATTCCATCTGTCCAATAATAATAAGGGACGGGCGGTGATGATAAACAACTATTTTCTTAATAAGCCGTAAAGCATTTTTTCGATTTAAATAAAACTAAATTTACATTCAATAATTCTCAATAAAAGAAAGTATTAGCGGCCTCGGTCACACTTAATTGATCTCATCAGCCTGTAAGTGTGAATTAGGTATAAGCCTCCATAGTTGATGGAATGTTGGTTTTAAATTCCAGAAAAAAAATTCTGATCGCCAATTGGGTTTGCTTTTTTGGTAAATAAGAGCAAAATGTGCTACCTGTACTAAAAATCATTTTATCTGAGAAAGAGTAGACTGCAAGAAATCAAGGAATACTGCACTGCTTTTTCGAATCCATATCCTGCTGTTGCGAATCCATAAGGCTGCCCAAGTAATCCTGACCGAACATCAACATAACTTTTAAAGCTGACAGCGCTAAAGCATTATTCCTGTTGTCTGAACTCGTTTTCTTAGCATAGTTCTCCACAGGAAAAATTCGACTAACGTCAATATTGAAGTCGATAGAGATGCGCTTCACTGCTTTGTGTACCATCGGACAGTAAAACACATTTCGGAGATCCTCGTCAACGACGCTGCTAATTTCGTCCACCTTTGTCATGACTACTACAGATGGGATATCTGAAAAACACACATTTTGGATCATACAATGATAAATAAACATTCTGATGCGGTCTTTATGCGCTCCACTTTTCATAATTCAAGTACAAATTATTCCTTACCATGAAACATTCTTAGAACAATTTATTCATCCTGCATGGGATCATAAATTTACAGTACATTCACTCACAGGAAGTGCAACTATCAATCTACCTAGTATAATCCGTGGCGTGTCCTACTCCTCCTACTCCGCTTTACTGTCCTACTCCTCCTACTCCGCTTTACTCACTGCACAGCGGGTCGCATAGGGGTGGCGCGGGGTAGGGTGGGGCGAGAGACCTGGGGTTTTCGCTACCTCAGATTCCATGGGCCGGGCTTGCACCCTACAGTAGAATCGGTCGACTGCGCATGCGCGATGATTAGTGCGCGATGAATAGTATAGAAAGGGCACGCGATCTCCCTCTACTATTAAAGAAGCCGGCCAGGGAGGCAAGAGACATGTAGGTTTCACTGTGGCGTATGAGGGTCGGCTCATGTGGGTTCACTGTGGCGTATGAGGGTCGGCTCATGTGGGTTTCACTTCTTCATCCGTGGTGTATGAGGGTCGGCTCAGATCCCCTGGGGTGGGGACATGCCCCTGGGGACAGTGGGTGGGTTCAATGAAAGCTCGTTCTATTAATCAGGAGAGACAGAGAATGATTTAAGAAATAATGTTTTCATAGGCGTGCTCAATGGTTATTTTACGCACGGTTAGTGTGGGAAAGTTCGCCTTTGCCCCAAAATATAAACTTTCCCACACTAACCGCCCTTACCAAAAAATCCTATAGGATCCAATGGGACAGATGATCTGTCCTATAGGATCCAATGGGACAGATGATCTGTCCTATAGGATCCAATGGGACAGATGATCTGTCCCTTAGGATCCTATGGGACAGATAATTCTGTCCTTTAGGATCCTAAGGGATAGAAAAATCTGTCCTATAGGATGGATTATTCTATGCTATAGAACATGTATGTGTCCTATAGGACAGCCATAATATCCATTAAGAATTGTTTTTGTCCTTCACATGTGACAGTGTGAGGAACCAAACACATTTTACATGCATACATTGTAAAGAAAAGCACATAATAGGTGGAAAATGTGAAAAATCTCATAAAAGCAATGTTTTTTTTATTATTTTTTTCTGCATGATACATTACATATTTACAAATATTGAACATAAGGCAAGAAATCAAAGTATTTTGACTGTTATCATTCGCAAATATTAGCACGAGTATGTAAGCTTATATACATGTAATGATATATGATCCAAATGATACAATGCTTCATTGATTAATTTATTGGAAGATCGACGAAGATACAATTGGGAATTTTCACCTTATAGTTCAATTGTTTATTGACACAAAATAAATTTCTTCCAATGAATAAAAAAAATATCCCCTCATGGTGGCAACAGATTTCCAGCAGATAAGGCAGCAGATGTAGAAATTTACTTTATTTGATTGATTGAAATTGTAGTTTAAGGGCCCGTTCCCATACGGATTTCGCGGCCCATCAACTCAATGTTTTATTTAAATTTCACAGTACATTTCTTCGTTAATTTAAGAAATTACAAGAGTTGAATGTTGGAAAACAGGGGGTAGTCTTCGACATTGTCTAATGTGTTAATTTCCCGACCAAAGATAAAGTGGGCTTATTCTACCGGTACGGTACTGCATTAAACTGGTCTGAAATATCATTTCTGCTCGCGCTGTTTCAAATAGTTAATGCTACCATTGTTTACAGATACCGTTAAGACTTCCATCCGTCGTCTTATGACTTTTCCCAGCGAACCAAACTCCCCCCACAGTGCAATATGATCTTTTATCGGTTCGCCCTGATTAACCTGAATGAGCAAAAAGTTATATACCGGCTGTCCTATCAACGGAAATATAGTACATATGGTCACATTATGTGCTAAAATTAGTTTTCCCCCATATAATTGTGTGTTAATTAATACCTCCCCATTTTGGTAGATACAATGACGTCACTGGGGGATTTTCCTCCGTCTGAAAAGCTTACTTTTAACACAGAAGTATATGGAAAAACCTTCAAAAAAGTATAATTCAGAATCCATTTTAGCATGATAATTTGAAGAGATGTACTATCTTTCTCTTCACCAAGTTGTAGAAATTTATCTCAAGTTTGAGCTAAGATTTTTGAGGCCTAGGTTAAAAATCCATCAGCTGCGCACCGTAATTGATAGAACAGCCGATCTTTGTTGAGAGCTGCTGTTACTTCCGTTGCATCTAAAATCGGGATTGTGTGTTAATTAATACCTCCCCATTTTGTTAGATACAATGATGTCACTGGGGGATTTTCTTGTTGAATTTAGATTTTATAATAAAATTAATAAGTTTAATAAATAATTAATTAATAATCAGTCCAATCCAAAGATTTTATAATAAAATTGGACATAATGAAGAAAATAATTTTAGAAAAATACACCAGTTCTAACATGATTTTCAAGAAAAAAAATGTTCATTAATGAATACTCTACCCTCTTCATTATCACCAATTATATACAGATAATATTATTCTATTTTCCTGGTAGTCTATTACATTAATTCCATTAATTCAACAATTTGAGGAGAGTTATCTCCCCTGTACCGGTATATTTTGATTGGCCACTGGTGGCGCCACCATGCTGTCATATGAGAAATTATAACAACAACATGCAGCAGGAAAACAAAGTTGATTTATATGTTAAGCTGGAACTATTGAGGTTTAAAGAACTGTATTGCAGATGGTGATGCATATGAGTGAAGCTACATGTGGTGATGGTAAGTAAGTTATAAATATAATTATAATGTTATAACTTAATTGGCAAAACAATTCTAATTTCTAGTTAAACTGACAGAATGTTGTAATGTGGACCCTCTATGAGCTTTAACTATCAACAAGATTCTCTTCATATACTTGGCTTATTAAACAATTGATAATCTTCTCGGTAACTACTGCAGCACTTAACCTTATATTTGCAGTCAAAATTAATGAAATAAATCAGTTAGCCTCATTTAGCCTGGAATTCACAAAGAAATATCCATAACTCAATCCCAGTCTGTCTCAAAATTCCTTTCAGATCTAGCCAGGTTGATCCAGGCAGTGTGAATTGCCATTGTTACATTGTCAGCTGGAAAAACCCAGGCTTGGGGACCTCATGTGAAGATTGGCCAGCATGCACCCTGAAGGAAATACCCCGGAGGGTGAGATAAATAGGTTATATCACACCACTGCTGTGTATGTCTGCTAGGAAGTTTGAGGGGAGGGGGGGCATTTTAGCTCTCAATAAATCAGTTGACATCCTCACCTGTTGTTTTGAAATGTTTATCGTTTCCTGCTTATATTTCCAGAAGATTTGAGAATATTTCCATACCAAAGTTCTGATGAAATCGCAAAAGAATATTTATTAAAATAAATTGATAACAAATACACTGTTGGCATAATCGATATTTGCTATGATAAAAATGTGACCAGGAAAAGCAGGATAAATTATGATCAGATTTCCTATAAACATGATAACAGGCTATATTTTAATTGTCTATTTATTGCACTATTCTTGATCAAGGCTAAGGATTGCTGCATAATTCAATTGTACATCTGTACCCACATCTTGAAAATGAGAACATTTCATGCAACCAATCGGACATGTTCGAGGCGCACATTTCATCGACTCGGAGCAGACATGTGATCATGGAAATCATGCAGCGTCTATTGTTGAATTACTTCTTCGCCAAAGAGGAAACAGCATCAGGCAATATACAACTGGATGACGAACATTGTTAAAATCATATTAGTGTACATTCTCAATATTTTTCCCAATTGTGATTGCGTTTTCATTTAGCGTTGATCCATTGCATTCTTATTTAATGACGATATGCAATATAAATTCAAATAACAAATATATCTAAGCAACAATGTTACAATGGATTAAATTTATTTAACTTTTCAGACGAAGAAGACCACTATTCACACTGGTGGTTTTAAATCCAGGTTGGACCATATTATGGGGCAGAGCAGATATTCTAAGGTAGCTATTGATTTATTGATTTTTGATACTGAGTTTGTGTCTTGGATTGAATGTAAATTTCATAATGCCAATTCTCGTAAAGCAAGTAATTACTTGTATTCTGCAAGTTGCTGCTACAAGTCACATTGTGCGAATGGGGCTGTAAACAGAGATGATTCTTAACTAATTGATATATCATGTATTTTGTAGAAGGCTCTGCCAGTTGTAGAAGACGACAGTGATGAGGAAGGAGGTTCTTCGCCGAAACATCAGAAACATATATGCTAATGTAAGTATAAATTACATTATTGACAGTGCACCACATAATCAGCATCTGCATTTATTTAACTACAATGTAGTTTGTCATTCAAAAGTCCATGAACTGATCAAATACTTAATCCTTTGTTTCCAGATTTCCGACATCGAGAGTGTTGCTGATGATGATGGCACTTTGCGACAGATATTACGAAGAATTGAGGAAGAAAACAGGAAGCTACGAGCAGACATTGGCGATCTTCATGAAAAGTCTGAAAGGTATGTCTGGCTCAGCATTCTTTCTGTATGCAAGATGGCCAAATAAGGGAACAAGATGTATGCATGAATATGTATTTGGAAATATATGGAAGGGTGTCCTTATACACATATATTCTGCAATAACTATTTTCCAAACAAATTTGCTCAAATGCTTTTCTTCAGATCAGCCATCAGTGGTTTCGCATTTTACACATGCACGATTCTCAGCGTAATGAATTATCTCCTTTATAATATAATTACCCCATTTAAATAGCATGAGAATGTACACATGATCTGTATTGTAATTTAACTATCCTCAATATGTTATGGTGCATTTGCGAATACATTTCTATTGTTTTTTGTTCTCTCATTAGATCTTCCAAGAATGGTTTTGGACTTGTCACAACTTGTGCAGGAAGTGAAGCAAAGCTGTCAGTGCAATTCTGCTCAGGAGACAACTACCCCAGAGAGACGTCCCTCAACGATGGTGCTACAGACGGAAGGAGAAGCACAGAGAGGCTTCGCACATCATTCCCCAGTCACAACATGGCACACTGATATTATGTCATTCTAATATATACCCTCTATATTTATGTGTATCCTGCGTTATTTTGTATACAATAAAATGTCCGTATGCATGGATTGGCTTCTGTTAAATGTCTTCATGGGTAACATGTCTTACATGTTACGTAATAGTACCTGTGTGTTATCTGAACATTACTGATCAGTTTCTGTCCAGTACACAGTAATTATTTGATCAGTACTGTTTAGAGAGCAATCCCTGCGGTTCCATGTAGTTGCCGTAAGAGGTTATTCCTTTAAAAACTTCAGGACGCTGTGTATGTGCCATGACTTCAGCGATACCAGGGACCAGAAGCGAGTTGACCTGATCCATTTTATTTACTGAACTCCACATTTAAAGGTTCACCTCATTTTCAGAAGAGTACCCTGAAAATATAGCTATGGAATATTGCTGAACTTCATAAATGATGCTACATGACAGTCCTATAGGATTCAATAGGACAGTCCTAGAGGGTCCAATATGACAGTCCTATGGGATTGCTGTGGGAAAATGTCCTACAGGATCCCATAAGATTTTGCCTATAGGACAGTCCTATAGGACTGTCCTATTAGATCCTATAGGACTGTCCCGTAAGATCCTATAGGACTGTCCTATAAGATCCTATAGGACTGTCCTATAGGACAATCCTATAGGACTGTCCTATAGGCAAAATCCTATAGGACTGTCCTATAGGACAATCCTATAGGATTTTTTGGTAAGGGCGTGCGTAAAATAAACATTGGGCACGCCTATGAAAACATTATTTCTATTTCTATTCTATTGCACTACCCAAATTGATTATCAACAATGATTATAATGAAAAGTTGAAAACATATTTTAAACTTTGACAACCTTTCTTCCCTTTCTTGAAAAAACTCGTCTCGGTTGGCATCGTGCCAATGTCAGTGGACGAGTTTATGTGGTCTCTCAAATGGGGAGTGATACTGTCAGCTGTGTGGAAATTACGTGGATATATGTCTATTTGTGTCGCTTTGTTAATCAATTTCACGATGGAAACAACAGTTTAACTTAATAAAGAAATTTCATCTTATAATTTATTTGTTTGTTTTATTCGATTGTTACTTGTATGAATCCGACTTGTGAAATGGAATCTCCCAATGAACACGTGCACTTAACGCAGGTTGATTTCACATAACCGTGCTAAAACGTGTAATAATTGCACGGTTAGCTCGATGTTATTGACACAAGTGTTATAGAATAACATCCTTTGTTTTATCGAACTCTAAAACTATCATATTATTGAAGAATTCTGGGCAAAATGAGCTGGATTTTCTCGGGTTGCAATGACGAGGTGTTGCTTGGCAATATGGGTAATAAAAGCATGTTCGTCCGAGTGCTCGCCTTGCTGGGTTATTAATAGCACAGTGGCGTAGAAGCGGGGGTGCTGGGGGGGGGGGGCACCTTTGTGCCCACAATATGAAAAGAGGGGGGGGGGGGACCAGTTTCTCCCCCGCCCCCCCCATAATTGTGACTGAAATGGGTCGGATATTAATACAGAGGAGAATGCACCTGACCCTCCTCTTTCTTTCTTCACGGGTCCAAATTTATCGTGACTAGTTTTAAATTGCAGTTTCCTGCAAAGTGCCAAGTTCTTCCCGGTGTTTCTTTTATCGGATTTAGTGTTAACTCCAGCACAGTCTTCATCAGGTTCATATGATATCCGCCTCTCTATCTCTCACTGGGTGAAATGTGCCAGTTTCCGAATTCGGAAACAGGGCGGAAACTGGGTGGAAACAACCGGATTCCATCCAGTTTCCGCTCAGTTTCCGCATAGTTTCCAAATTGTAAACTGGATAGATACAAGATGGAAACTGCACGGAAACCATGGAGCACCCCAAGCGGAAACTGAGCGGAACCCAGGATTCCGGAGGTGCGGAATAGTGAACGTGTTACACTTTCCAAGCTGTTTCCGCCAAGATTCCGCAGCGGAAATTATGCGGAATCTGGGCCGGAAACAGGATTGAAACCGGTTGGAAACTGTAACACTCTGCTGGTTTCCGCACTGGAAACAGCGCGGAAACTGGCTGGAAATATGAAAAATCCAAATACAGCTGTGCGGAAAATAAGCGGAAACAGGTTGGAAACAGACCGTCCTTAAAAGGTTTCCAACCAGTTTCCGCCTACTTTCCGACTAAGTTTCCAAATTGTAAACTGGACAGAAACAAGACAGAAACTGGGCGGAAACCATGGAGCATGCCAAGCGGAAACTGAACGGAACCCAGGATTCCGGAGGTGCGGAATAGTGGACGTGTTACAGTTTCCAAGCTGTTTCCGCCAAGATTCCGCAGCGGAAATTATGCGGAATCTGGGCCGGAAACAGGATTGAAACCGGTTGGAAACTGTAACACTCTGCTGGTTTCCGCACTGGAAACAGTGCGGAAACAGGCTGGAAATATGAAATATCCAAATAGAGCTGTGCGGAAAATAAGCGGAAACAGGTTGGAAACAGACCGTGCTTAAAAGGTTTCCAACCAGTTTCCGCCTAGTTTCCGACTAAGTTTCCAAATTGTAAACTGGACAGATACAAGATGGAAACTGCACGGAAACCATGGAGCATGCCAAGCAGAAACTGAGCGGAAACAGGTTGGAAACAGACCGTGCTTAAAAGGTTTCCAACCAGTTTCCGCCTAGTTTCCGACTAAGTTTCCAAATTGTAAACTGGACAGAAACTGGGCAGAAACCATGGAGCGGAAATTTAAGGACAGCTTTCCGTCCAGTCTCCGTGCACCGGAATCTTAGCGGAAACCTATGTCAGTTTCCGACCTGTTTCTGCGCAACCGGAAACAGGCTAGAAACTTGATAGCAGTTTCCGGTGCATTTCCGCTCCATTTCCGATGCATTGGAAACAGAGCGGAAACTAACATCAGTTTCTCACCCGTTTCCGGTGAAGCGTAATTTGGGCGGAAACTTAACAACAGGTTTCTGTCCAGTTTCCGTGCACCGGATTCTTGGCGGAAACAAAAACACCTGTTTCCACTGGTTTCCGCATCACGGAAACAGGCTGGAAATGGGGTGTTACAGTTTCCAACTGGTTTCCGCCAAGAATCCGCATTTTTGGAAACCAGTACATTTCACCCAGTGTCTGTTTCTCACGGAACATTATTGGTTGTTATATCCACACAAGAACCATACTCGTATAAACCATATAGTTTCGTCATTCATCAAATAAAGTGTGAAAGTTACTACTCCTCACAACCTGTACACGCGCATTTTAGATAAAAGTTCGATAAAATTCATCTAAGAAGATGTGAACTGTTTTTATTTTAGCCGATTAGACTACCTGGCATATCTAAATTTCATCTTGAGGGATAAACATATAGCAAATTACAATTGAACGGATATACATGATATCAGAAATCGGTGTACAACAGTGCAGCATCTTTTTCAACACCTGTTCTGGTACTGACAATCACACGCATTGGATCTGCATCTTGGTGTGTTCTATGGCTATTGGGTTGTTCCGTGGATGAAAAAAAGAAAGGAAAATTAAAATCTATACGCTACAGAAAACGAATTTCGAGCGGAACCCTGCATTTTCACTCTGAGATAACCCTTCTGTACCTCCAAGAGCGGAGAGTATCTCTTAGATGGACATTATCGATTGTATGCAGTGTTGAGGGTAGGGGATGACGAGTGCCCATGCGCAAACGGAAGTGAGACGCCCTACCGAGAACATGAGGGAGGAGAGAAACAGGGGTTTCACCCGACGAGACTCCTGGACCCAGGCATGCGCCATAGGGAAATTCTGGTATGGGATTAAGGGTGTGCATGCGCAACCGGAATTGAGACGCCTCACCGAGAACGACAGGAGTGGGAGACATCGAGGTTTCATCCAAAATAATCGCTGAGGAAGCTGAGGAAAGAAGTACCAGTTTCAGAGAGTTGTTAACTTAATCATACCATTGTAGCTTTCTATATACTGACCTTTTTGACGACACTGCTCTCTGTAATCCATAAAATCAGGAAAATTTAAACCTCCAGGCCGTGATCCGTCAACCACAAACACCAAGCAATGGATCTTGTTTGACTCGACGGGATCTTGCAAAATAGCTGAACCATGATCTGGAAACTGATATAACGATCATATAAAACAGATCGTCTGAGAAAATGAATTAATCATTAGGTAGACCTTTAATAATGTTTAGCCATAGATGTGTATCCGCGTTATCAAATTAAAGTCCGGATGTATAAACGTGCTTTTTAAATACTTTAGTCACGTTATATTGGCATCATAAACAACTGACACATAGAAAACAATGGTGAAAATTGAACGATTCTTATTTCATTCTCAAAAGGTGCTGTGGAAAGACGCGTAGCACCTCCACTCATCTCATTAAAACAAATTAATTAGACAACTTATCCGGTGTTTACGAGATAACCAGGATCCCAGATGATGGCCGCCCTGGTCCACTGACTGATAGCGGTGCTATTAAAATGATCTTAGTTTATTGGTAACGAAATTAGTTTTTGCTCTCGCTATTGAATACCGGACCTCGTAATTGTGGGGTAGTCGGCCATCTAGGATGCCTCCAATTAACTCTGCTCCCAGGGGGTTCGTAGGTATCAGTCCCGGTGTATCCACCAATCGAAAATGACCCATGTTCTGACCTCGTCCTGTGTCTTCTCGGATAGTGTTATACGTAAACTGTAATGAAAGTTAAGAGAGTAGTGTAGTATTATTTTGTATAGACGCTGAGCCCGGACCGTTTCCTATTGCTAAACATGGGGAAGATATCAACTACTTTAAAAGTATATGGATAGTGATGACGTAAATTATGTAGTCGACAGTCGCTCTCACAAGATCAACTTCATGATGATACTTATCAGTAGTAGTATAAGAGGATTACAAGCAACATTTTCCAGGGAGGTAACTCTTGATGCCCTTGATTCCAGGTTAAAGTATAGGAAGCGCCCATGCACGCCTTTGACCTCTGTGGCGCATGTGGCGCCAGGTGGCGGCTACGTGCACGTGGTGGTCAAAAGTAGTTCCGGCAACCTTTAACCTTTGTATTCCTCCGCGGTCTGGCGGTGATGCCGTCACTTCCGCGGACAGAAAGTAGTCCCATGTCAACCAAGTGACTTCCAATGTTAATGTATACGGGGAATGCCTAAAAAGAGTATGGGAATAGACGTTTTGTGACCGGGGTGGGTCCCTAGTGGACCGAATGGGTCGAGTGAGGTGTCAAAGTGAAGCGCTCCTCGAGGGCCATTCAGTCATGGGTGGGTGCATGTAAAATTAGGATTTTTTCCCGAAAATATAAAAAGCGAAACACGGACTTTACCCCTAAAATAGGGGAAACCCCTATCAACTCTAGCCAAAAGGGCTAATATCGGTCCCCGGGCTTATCGGGGCCTGCCTATCAAGTCAATGGGGTGGGTGCATGTAAAATTAGGATTTGTCCCCGAAAATATAAAAAGCGGAACACGAACTTTACCCCTAAAATAGGGGAAAACCCGTATCAACTCTAGACAAAAGGGCTAATGTCGGTCCCCGGGCTTATCGGGGCCTGCCTATCAAGTCATTGGGGTGGGTGCATGTAAAATTAGGACTTCTTTCCGAAAATATAAAAAGCGGAACACGGACTCGTACAAGGGAAAACCCCTATCAACTCTAGCCAAAAGGGCTAATATCGGTCCCCGGGCTTATCGGGGCCTGCCTATCAAGTCAATGGGGTGGGTGCATGTAAAATTAGGATTTTTTCCGAAAATATAAAAAGCGGAACACGGACTTTACCCCTACAATAGGGGTCTGTATTATACAATATAAGGGAAAATGCCTGTATGGGTATAGCTCCATACTGGCTATATGAGGGGAGGGGTGGTCAATTTTTTCTGTGGGTGTTACTATGGGTTGTGGGGTCTCGTTTTTCTCGTCTCGCCGAGAAAAACACAATGGGAGGGGTCCCGGAGCGAAGCGGTGCAATTTTTGGGAAAAGTCACCGAGGTCTGTATATAGGCTCATACTGGCTATATGGGGGGAGGGGTGGTCAATTTTTTTGTGGGCTTTACTATGGCTTGTGGGGTCTCGTTTTTCTCGTCTCGCCGAGAAAAATACAATGGGAGGGGTCCCGGAGCGAATCGGTGAAATTTTTGGGAAAAGTCACCGAGGTCTGTATATAGGCCCATAGGCTGGCCATGGGGGGTATAGGTCCAACCTGGGAAATTCACACACGTTCATTGTGATATGGGTTGCTTGGATTTGTTTTTCACGTCTCGTCATTTAGAACACGATGGGAAGGGTCTCGGAGCGCAACGGCGAAATTTTTGGAAAAGTACCATATAGCCCATATAGTCCCATACTGGCTATATGGGGGTATAGGTTCAACCTGGGAAATTCACACACGTTCATTGTGATATGGGTTGTTTGGATTTGTTTTTCTCGTCTCGTCATTTAGAACACGATGGGAAGGGTCCCCGAGCGAAACGGTGAAATTTTTCGAAAAGTTCACCGAGGCCTGTGTAGGTCCATATAGCTCCATACTGGCTATATGGGGGTATAGGTTCAACCTTGGAAATTCACACACGTTCATTGTGATATGGGTTGTTTGGATTTGTTTTTCACGTCTCGTCATTTAGAACACGATGGGAAGGGTTTCGAAGTGAAACGATGAAATTTTTGGCAAAAATTCACCGGGGCCTGGGTAGGCCCATATAGCTCCATACTGCCAATGGGGGTATAGGCCCATACTGGGTGAACGTTTTGGGGTCTAGGTGAGCCCCTAATGGTCCTATGGTGTCGTATGAGGTCTTATTTTGAAGCTCTCGTGGAGTTTGTAATGTATCGACTAATGGTTCGTCCGTGTTCAATAGTCTGCGCATGCGCAGTCTGGCCGTAGAATAGAAAGCAGGGATTTTGGGGGGAGGGGTATGTGGGGGGTGTGTTTGGGGTAGAGATGGACCACTATGGGTCCAAATGGGTCGTGCAATGTGTCAAAGTGAAGCTTGTGTGGGATAGAGTGAGAATGGCGTGTTTTTAAGTGCAAGTCGCGTCAATCTGCGCATGCGCAGTTGGGTGGAGTAAGTAAAGTGGCCATTTTGGGGGTGCGTGGAGGTGTGTTTGGGATAGAGAGGTACCATCCTTGGTCCGATTTTGTCGTGGGAGGTGTTATCTTGTAGCTCTCGGGGTGTACATCCCGATTTAAGGGATGTCCATATCATCTGTGACGTCATCGGTGACGTTATCAGTACGAGTAGTAGCGAAAGTGGGCATTTTGGGGCAGTGAAGGAAGGTATTTGGTGTAGAGATGGACCATCCATATCTGTCACGCATTATACCATATCTTTGTTGTGTTATACCACATCTGTCCTGCATTATACCATATATGACCTGTATTATACCATACCTGTCCTATGTTATACAATATCTGTCCTGTATTATACCAAATCTGTCCTGTATTGTACAATATTTGTCCTCTGTAATACCATATATGTCCTGTATTATACCAAATCTGCCCTGTATTATACGGTATCTGTCCTGTATTATACCAAATCTGTGCTGTATTATACCAAATCTGTGCTGTATTATACAATATCTGTCCTGTGTTATACCATATCTGTGCTCTATTATACAACATCTCTCCTGTATTATACAATATCTGTCCAGTATTCTGCAATATGTGTTCTGTATTATACCAAATCTGTCCTGTATTATACAGTATCTGTCCTGTATTGTACCATATATGTCCTGTATTATACCATATCTGCTCTGTATTATACAATGTCTCCTCTATTATACCATATCTGTGCTGCATTATACCATATGTCCTGTATTGTACCATATATGTCCTGTATTATACCAAATCTGTGCTGGATTATACAATATTTGCCCTCTATTATACCATATCTGTGCTGTATTATACCATATCTGTCCTGTATTATACAGTATCTGTCCTGTATTGTACCATATATGTCCTGTATTATACCATATCTGCTCTGTATTATACAATGTCTCCTCTATTATACCATATCTGTGCTGCATTATACCATATGTCCTGTATTGTACCATATATGTCCTGTATTATACCAAATCTGTGCTGGATTATACAATATTTGCCCTCTATTATACCATATCTGTGCTGTATTATACCATATCTGTCCTGAATTATACCATATCTGTGCTGTATTATGCAATATCTGTCCTGTGTTACACAATATCTGTCCTGTATTATACCAAATCTGTCCTGTTTTGTACCATATTTGTCCTGTATTATACAATATATGTTCTGTATTATACCAAATCTGTGGTGTATTATACAGTATCTGTCCTGTATTATACCAAATCTGTGCTGTATTATACAATATATGTTCTGTATTATACCAAATCTGTGCTGTAATATACAGTATATGTCCTGTATTATACCAAATCTGTGCTGTATTATACCATATCTGTCCTGTATTGTACCATACATGTCCTGTATTATACAATATATGTTCTGTATTATACAATCGGATATCGTTGTCGTGAATAACAACAAGTTCAGCAATGTTCATACAGTTTATTATCCCCAATGTTACATCATACCCAGGCTGGGGGAGCCGCCCTGGGCATGTTTAGTATGTTCACAGCAAAACAAATTGAAATATCAAACACCATGTTTTATTATTTAACGCACCGTCACATTAGGTACAAGTGTTTACTGAGCTCAAGTCAACGATAAGCATGTAGACATATAGAGTATGTACGGCATGTTATGGTATTCATCAGTGCACGGGTGACGCATTCAGCCGAGGGGGTCGGTCAGCTTGGTAGCGAAAAACCTAACATTGGTCACCCTCTCCATTGTCCACTTGGTGTTGGGGCGTTGTTGTTGGGCCCATTCCAAGGGATCCACGGTGTCCAGTTTCTCCAGCATCGTCTCTAGCGACACCCGGTTAAAGATGGTAAACGGTTGGTCAAATACCTGGATGTTACTGCTCGGGTAAAAGTATCGGACTTGGACTGTCTCCTTATGCTGCAGCACATAACCAAACGCCAGATTCAATTTGAAGGCCGTAGTTTGGTCGTTGAAGATGGCTTCCACGTAGCTACGTAGACGGGCGAGGTCGGTCAGTCGGAAATTGTAGATATCTTGAATAGGGCGATGACGGTTGAAACATTGCCGTATCATGGACCAATGGCGCCGATAGATGTCACTCACTGGATGGGCGTCCTGTAACAGATCGCTAGGAACATTTATGGGCTCGTCCAGAAAATGTTCGATGTTGTCAGGCGTATGACTCGAAACCGTAACGGTGGGGTCCGGCTGGATATCCAGGCTCTTCTGAACTGTGGGTATAGGCGGGCTCTCCGTCATCGCATCACCAGTGGCGTTCGTCTCCCCGGGCTCATCTTCACTGGGTCTGACCTTCCGCGGCTCCTCAATTTTTATCCGGTATTGTTTTGTCAGCGCGCGCAGGGGCCAAAGGTCAGTTCCGGTCACCTGAGCGGAAGCGGAAGTGACCTCACAAAGGTCATATGCAAATTATTGAGGTCAACAGGTGTCCAAAACCCGGCTGTAAGATGGGGACCCCGATGTAAAACCACAGTACCAGGATGGAAGACGGAGGAACGACGGGAAAAACCCACTTGGAAACCCGGATGTTGACAAGATGCCGGATGTAAAATCCACAGCTCACACATACACACACACACACACACACGCGCGCACGCAATGCGGCTCAGTCGTACACCAGTACACCAGTCTCGATCCTCGACTTGGGGTAGAGTGTGCTAAAAATAGATCACTAGCTAGCGTGCTATAAAAGGGAAGCGGCCTGGCCTTTTCATCAGACACTCTGTCAACCACCAAGATGTTCACTTGTACTACGTGCTCGAAATCATTCACTCGTCTGCACGACTTGCGCCGCCATGAGGCTACCAAGCACGAAGGAACCGCCCGGTATAGCTGTACGATATGTACACTGTCGTTTCAGCGCCCGGATCATTTACAGCGCCACACACGTGCACGCCATGAAGTACCCAAGCGTCCATGCGAAGAATGTGGTCGGCTTTTCAAACTGACCAGTTAGTTGCTGCGACACCAACGCACACGACACGCTGTTCCGCAGCCACGTTTGCAGGTAGAAGAGCCCGTAGGCACCAATATCGAGACAGGGGGAACTTCCACCCATCGCACGAGGGCCAATGATAATGTCGCCCTAATTCAACAGTCAAATTCCGACGACAAGACCTTGGGCCAGATTTTGTACGACGTGGAGGGCAAAGTACACTTCGTGGACGAACCCATAAATGTTCCTAGCGATCTGTTACACGAAGACCATCCAGTGAGTGACATCTATCAGCGCCATTGGCCCATGATCCGGCACTGTTTCTACCGTCATCGCCCTATTCAAGATATCTACAATTTCCGACTGACCGACCTCGCCCGTATACGCAGCTACGTGGGAGCCATCTTCAACGATCAAACTACGGCCTTCAAGTTGAATCTGGCGTTTGGTTATGTGCTGCAGCATAAGGACACAGACCAAGCCCGATATTTTTACCCGAGCAGTAACATCCGGGTATTTGACCAACCGTTTACCATCATTAACCGGGCGTCGCTAGAGGCGAAGCTGGAGAAACTGGACACCGTGGACCCCTTGGAATGGGCCCAACAACAACGCCCCAACACACAATGGGTCGTAGAGAGGGTGACCAATGTCACGTTTTTCGTTACCAAGCTGACCGACCACCCCTATCGGCTGAATGCGTCACTCATGCACTGATGAATACCATAACATGCCGTACATACTCTATATGTCTACATGCTGAATGTTGACGGCGTCAACGCCAGGTGGTGGTGGTGGTGAAGGTGTGAGGATAATAAAACGTGTATTACGCAATGTACCTGTTGTTGTTGATGTGTCTTGGTTGTGTTTATATTGAATGGGTCTGAGCATATTGATGCGATGAGAGGAAGTTTTCGAAGAGAACGTAATTCTACATTGTGCACGAATGGACACAAACACAAACACACACACGCGCGCAATGCGGCTCATGAAAAACACGGATGTAAGATGAGGACACGGATGTAAAACCACAGTACCCGGATGGAAGACGGAGGAACGATGGGAAAACCAACTTGGAAACTCGGATGTTGACAAGATCCCGGATGTAAAATCCACTGCCCCCCCCACACACACACACACACACACACACACACACACACACACACACACACACACACACACACACACACGCGCGCGCGCGCAATGCGGCTCAGTCGTACGCCAGTACATCTCGGCCCTCGACTTGGGGATAGTTGAACTGAGTGTGCTAAAAATAGATCACCAGCTAGCGTGCTATAAAAGGGAAGCGGCCTGGCCGTTTCATCAGACACTCTGTCAACCACCAAGATGTTCACTTGCACAACTTGCCAGAAGCAGTTTACTCGTCTGCACGACTTGCACCGCCACGAGGCCTCCACCCACAACGATGCACGGTATACTTGTATAACCTGCGCACGGTCATTTAATCGGAAGGATCCTTTACTGCGCCACGAACGCTCATTCCACGAGGGCGCGACGGAACAATGTAAGGATTGTGGTCAACTCTTCAAACGACGCAGTCAGTTAAGACGGCATCAGCGTTTGATTCATGCCCCGTCTCTACGGTTTGGGCGACAACTTTCCACTGAAGGGGCCGCGGAAGGTCAGACCCAGTGAAGATGAGCCCGGGGAGACGAACGCCACTGGTGATGCGATGACGGAGAGCCCGCCTATACCCACAGTTCAGAAGAGCCTGGATATCCAGCCGGACCCCACCGTTACGGTTTCGAGTCATACGCCTGACAACATCGAACATTTTCTGGACGAGCCCATAAATATTCCTAGCGATCTCTTACAGGATGCCCATCCAGTGAGTGACATCTATCGGCGCCATTGGTCCATGATACGGCAATGTTTCAACCGTCATCGCCCTATTCAAGATATCTACAATTTTCGACTGACCGACCTCGCCCGTCTACGTAGCTACGTGGAAGCCATCTTCAACGACCAAACTACGGCCTTCAAATTGAATCTGGCGTTTGGTTATGTGCTGCAGCATAAAGAGACAGTCCAAGTCCGATACTTTTACCCGAGCAGTATCATCCAGGTATTTGACCAACCGTTTACCATCATTAACCGGGTGTCGCTAGAGACGATGCTGGAGAAACTGGACACCGTGGATCCCGTGGAATGGGCCCAACAACAACGCCCCAACACCAAGTGGACAATGGAGAGGGTGACCAATGTTACGTTTTTCGTTACCAAGCTGACCGACCCCCTCGGCTGAATGCGTCAGCCGTGCACTGATGAATACCATAACATGCCGTACATACTCTATATGTCTACATGCTGATCGTTGACTTGAGCTCAGTAAACACTTGTACCTAATGTGATGGTGCGTTAAATGATAACACATGGTGTTTGATATTTCAATTTGTTTTGCTGTGAACATACTAAACATGCCCAGGGCGGCTCCCCCAGCCTGGGTATGATGTAACATTGGGGATAATAAACTGTATGAACATTGCTGAACTTGTTGTTATTCACGACAACGGCTATCCGATTGTATAATCCAGAACATATATTGTATAATACAGGACATATATGGTACAATACAGGACAGATATGGTATAATACAGCACAGATTTGGTATAATACAGAACATATATTGTATAATACAGCACAGATTTGGTATAATACAGGACAGATACTGTATAATACAGCACAGATTTGGTATAATACAGAACATGTATTGTATAATACAGGACAAATATGGTACAAAACAGGACAGATTTGGTATAATACAGGACAGATATTGTATAACACAGGACAGATATTGCATAATACAGCACAGATATGGTATAATTCAGGACAGATATGGTATAATACAGCACAGATATGGTATAATAGAGGGCAAATATTGTATAATACAGCACAGATTTGGTATAATACAGGACATATATGGTACAAATCAGGACAGATACTGTTTAATACAGGAAAGATTTGGTATAATACAGAACACATATTGCAGAATACTGGACAGATATTGTATAATACAGGAGAGATATTGTATAATAGAGCACAGATATGGTATAACACAGGACAGATATTGTATAATACAGCACAGATTGGTATAATACAGCACAGATTTGGTATAATACAGGACAGATACTGTATAATACAGGGCAGAGTTGGTATAATACAGGACATATATGGTATAATAGAGGACAAATATGGTACAATACAGGACAGATTTGGTATAATACAGGACAGATATTGTATAACATAGGACAGGTATGGTATAATACAGGTCATATATGGTATAATGCAGGACAGATGTGGTATAACACAACAAAGATATGGTATAATGCGTGACAGATATGGATGGTCCATCTCTACACCAAATACCTTCCTTCACTGCCCCAAAATGTCCACTTTCGCTACTACTCGTACTGATGACGTCACAGATGACGTCACAGATGATATGGACATCCCTCAAATGGGGATGTACACCCCGAGAGCTACAAGATAACACCTCCCACGACACAATCGGACCAAGGATGGTACCTCTCTACCCCAAACACACCTCCACGCACCCCCAAAATGGTCACTTTACTTACTCCACCCAACTGCGCATGCGCAGATTGACGCGACTTGCACTTAAAAACACGCCATTCTGACTCTACCCCACACAAGCAAACAACCCAAAAACAATGAACGTGTGTGAATTTCCCAGGTTGAACCTATACCCCCATATAGCCAGTATGGGACTATATGGGCTATATGGTACTTTTCCAAAAATTTCACAGTTGCGCTCCGAGACCCTTCCCATCGTGTTCTAAATGACGAGACGTGAAAAACAAATCCAAGCAACCCATATCACAATGAACGTGTGTGAATTTCCCAGGTTGGACCTACACTTCAGATCAGCTTAAACTTCCAATTAGTGAACAGTGTTTACGCGCCGTTAGCGCGCCAACATGCTGGCCTAATCACCAAGACTTATTACACCCCCCATGATGTGACCGCTGCCGCCACGCGCCGGTTGAATATAGTCCGGTCAAACCACTGAACCATTGTGAGCATGTCGGCGGTAAACAAAGGCTCCCCGTTGGCAGATTGCGCGCTAACAGCCTTCAATGCTTAACACTGAATTGTTTTCAAAGAGTTCCCCTCTAGCGATGTACGGCAAGAACACAGTTTAAATTACTGGCTAAGTAATTAAACAAATATATAGAATATTTGATAAGAATGCTGTAAATGATTATCTATTATTTTTTGTTTGCGCTCCAAGGAAACTCGGCCGTCTTCCACTCTGCCATTTCATTTCTTTTCAAATGAGACACAGACGCGCATTTTGTTGGACGAAAGCGGGATATCGCTTTACCCCGTCCGAGAGAATGCACTGTTATGTTTATATTCTCCACTTGTTTACGCCAAACTTAACGAGATTATTAATCTTTACAGTTGTTTTCTTGCTGACAATATAACATCCGTTATACTGTTCGACAGGAAGTATACATTAACACATTTGAAATGTTGGTTTTGATGTCGGGGATGCACCATCTATTCTACAGTTTAAATTACTGGCTAAGTAATTAAAAAAATATATAGAATATTTGACTTCAATAAGAATGCTGTAAATGATTATCTATTATTTTTTGTTTGCGCTCCAAGGAAACTCGGCCGTCTTGTGAACATTCGTTTGAGACTACGAATAATCTTCATTACCAAAAGTTTCCCCAAAGATAAATATATTATCAGAATTCATAAAACGTTGGTGTGTCCAAATTGCGAAGGCCGCCTCCTCTTTCAGAACGGTCAGTAAAACGGTTGAACGTAACATTTCAAATGAATACAGCTTCGTGTAAATTCAGACACGCGGGCGAGTCGAGGTCATAATCGGGGCAACATGCAGTGCTCGGACAGACAAGTTGTCTCTTTGGCTTGTCTTGTTACAACCGCCTAACCAAAATATACACAGAAACTCAAAAGATCAATTAGCCCCTTACAGAGAATGACAAATACTCCAATTGTATATGCTCTTTATTCGTTACCACCCGACTGTTAAAGGTTGCACACGAAACGTCCGATGAGAAAATAAGAATTAACATTTATGGCCCACGCATTCATCGTTCCAGCTAAATAACAACAAAGAAACAATAACAGAGATTTCTACATAAACAATAAGTTAATGCCATTTCATTTCTTTTCAAATGATACACAGACGTGCATTTTGTTGGACGAAAGCGGGATATCGCTTTACCCCGTCAGAGAGGGAATGCACTGTTATGTTTATATTCTCCACTTGTTTACGCCAAACTTAACGAGATTATTAATCTTTACAGTGTTGTTTTCTTGCTGACAATATAACATCCGTTATACTGTTCGACAGGAAGTATACATTAACACATTTGAAATGTTGGTTTTGATGTCGGGGATGGAGGGTATATCGGTATAGGATTAGTGTCAAAAATAAAGTTCACTCTGTCAGTTTGATCTCGCGCTATCAATGGTCCTTTGCAAATTAACCCGAAGATTAACACAACATAGCGGGATGTATTAACATTACAGCGGCAGGGCTAGAAAAAAGCAAGCAGTGTTTATGATTAAAATAAATCTTAAATCTATTTCCTTTTAAAAATTCGTGCCGATTAATGCCACGTGGACTCCCAACTGATTTTCTTGAGCTCTGTCGCGTCAACGATCGCTCGCTAACAAAGCAGCTCGCTTCCAGCCATTGTCTGACCGTGCTGATAGCTCGCGGCCTGTGTTCAGTCATGTCGACGGACTACATTCAACAGAGTTAGAACAATGGCCAGCCGATAATCATGGGCATTAGCGCGCTATACCTTTGTGTTGGCGCGCTTCGTTTGCGCGCCATTGGTGCGCTAACATTAACCTTTCAGCTGATCGGAAGTGTATACCCCCCATGGCCAGCCTATGGGCCTATATACAGACCTCGGTGACTTTCCCCAAAAATTTCACCGATTCGCTCCGGGACCCCTCCCATTGTATTTTTCTCGGCGAGACGAGAAAAACGAGACCCCACAACCCATAGTAACACCCACAAAAAAATTTGACCACCCCTCCCCCCATATAGCCAGTATGAGCCTATATACAAACCTCGGTGACTTTTCCCAAAAATTGCACCGCTTCGCTCTGGGACCCCTCCCATTGTGTTTTTCTCGGCGAGACGAGAAAAACGAGACCCCACAACCCATAGTAACACCCACAATTTTTTTTGACCACCCCTCCCCCCATATAGCCAGTATGGAGCTATACCCATACAGGCATTTTCCCTTATATTGTATAATACAGACCCCTATTGTAGGGGTAAAGTCCGTGTTCCGCTTTTTATATTTTCGGGAAAAAAATCCTAATTTTACATGCACCCACCCCATTGACTTGATAGGCAGGCCCCGATAAGCCCGGGGACCGATATTAGCCCTTTTGGCTAGAGTTGATAGGGGTTTTCCCTTGTACGAGTCCGTGTTCCGCTTTTTATATTTTCGGAAAGAAATCCTAATTTTACATGTACCCACCCCAATGACTTGATAGGCAGGCCCCGATAAGCCCGGGGACCGACATTAGCCCTTTTGTCTAGAGTTGATAGGGGTTTTCCCCTATTTTAGGGGTAAAATCCGTGTTCCGCTTTTTATATTTTCGGGGACAAATCCTAATTTTACATGCACCCACCCCATTGACTTGATAGGCAGGCCCCGATAAGCCCGGGGACCGATATTAGCCCTTTTGGCTAGAGTTGATAGGGGTTTCCCCTATTTTAGGGGTAAAGTCCGTGTTTCGCTTTTTATATTTTCGGGGACAAATCCTAATTTTACATGCACCCACCCCATTGACTTGATAGGCAGGCCCCGATAAGCCCGGGGACCGATATTAGCCCTTTTGGCTAGAGTTGATAGGGGTTTTCCCCTATTTTAGGGGTAAAGTCCGTGTTTCGCTTTTTATATTTTCGGGAAAAAATCCTAATTTTACATGCACCCACCCATGACTGAATGGCCCTCGAGGAGCGCTTCACTTTGACACCTCACTCGACCCATTCGGTCCGCTAGGGACCCACCCCGGTCACAAAACGTCTATTTCCATACTCTTTTTAGGCATTCCCCGTATACATTAACATTGGAAGTCACTTGGTTGACATGGGACTACTTTCTGTCCGCGGAAGTGACGGCATCACCGCCAGACCGCGGAGGAATACAAAGGTTTTCCACCTTGGTTTCCGCCACCTGGCGCCACATGCGCCACAGAGGTCAAAGGCGTGCATGGGCGCTTCCTATACTTTAACCTGGAATCAAGGGCATCAAGAGTTACCTCCCTGGAAAATGTTGCTTGAAATCCTCTTATACTACTACTCTTATCTCATCGGAACCCATCTATATAAAACGAGAGATCCTGAAGGATCTTGGCGCCCACCATTGTCTGATAATTGTAAGCTAATAACAAGAGGATCTTTTTGTCCATTGTTACTAAGAACAAACAATTGATTTGTAATTTTGTTTGCAGAATTTTAAATTTATTTTGAGCGAAAAAGATCGAAAAAAGGATACGGGAAAAGATATTATCTTTATAAGTTTCAGGAGTTCCAAGATTTCTAGAAACTGTACGTGACATGTCGGTTGTTATAGTACAAGTGAAATGAGCAAAGTTAGAGAAGTCTGAAACTGAATGTCAGGAGGATCCTTCATCTTCGTTTTGTAGTATTTTTTTTTGCACGTGTCATCATTGTGTATTGTAAGCGAAGACAAATCTTTTTGACAATTTGGCATGAGCTATGAAACATACAGGCCTACCTAAGATTTTATAATTAGGAACGAATGCTAATTCTGTTCTGCTTACTGGGCTACTTTAAGATATCTCTTTTTAGGTACCATGCTCTAAAATAGCAAGGTGGTACCGATACACAACTTAATACTGAAGGGATACGGTCCCTGCAGTTATGTTGAAACTTTGAAAGTGTCTGAATCCTGATTATCTCCGTTGGACGAAACATGCAGTACCGATAGTCTACAGTTGTCGAGTTGAGTCACAAGAGTGACATCCCTCATGTAGCCGACCCATCGGCAGAGGAAACGGTGGGGCAGTTCACTTGCAACGGCATGGACTAAAGTAAACTGATTTAATATTTGAAGAAATACATTTTAATTCGGAATCATTTGAACTCCTTGATATAGATGGTGGAAGTATGGATATTCTCTATACTCAATATATAGAATATGCCCCACCGTTTGATCCGCCGACTCTTGTGATGCAACGTCACAACTCGGGAATACCTTATTAATTTGAAGCGAAACTTTGATTTTTGAATTGGACCACAAAAAGATATCTTGCACAACTAGGCCCCATGTGGGACCGGTATACCAAATTTAAGAAACATCCATGAATTAGTTCGTGAGAATTCACGATAATGTTTCAAGGGGAAATTCAAGATGGCCGGCTGGCTGTCATATTGGATTTTCGAATCAGACCAAAAAGGTATCTTGTACAACTAGACCCAAATAGGAACCTGTGTACCAAATTTGAGAAAGATCCATGCAGCAGTTCCTGAGAAATCGTGATAAAGTTTCATGGGGAAATCCAAGATGGCCGCCTGGTGGCCATATTGGATTTTCGAATCGGACCAGAAAAGGTATCTTGCATAACTAGACCCCAAGGAGAACATCTGTACCAAATTTGAGAAAGTTCCATGCAGTAGTTCTTGAGAAATCGCGATAACAATGTTTCATGGGGAAATCCAACATGGTCGCCTGTTGGCCATATTGGATTTTCGAATCGGACCAGAAAGGTATCTTGCACAACTAGACCCCAAGGCGAACCTGTGTACCACATTTGAGAAAGATCCATGCAGTAGTTCCTGAGAAATCGCAATAACAAGGTTTCATGGGGAAATCCAAGATGGCTGCCTGGTGGCCATATTGGATTTTCGAATCGGACCAAAAAAGCTATCTTGCACAACTAGATCCCAAGGTGAACCTGTGTACTGAATTTGAAAAAAGATCCATGCAGTAGTTCCCGAGAAATAGCAATAACAAGGTTTCATGGGGAAATCCAAGATGGCCGCCTTGTGGCCATATTGGATTTTCGAATCGGACCGGAAAAGGTATCTTGCACAACTAGACCCCAAGGGAAACCTGTGAACCAAATTTAAGAAAGATCCATGCAGTAGTTCCTGAGAAATCGCGATAACAAGGTTTCATGAGGAAATCCAAGATGGCTGCCTGGTGGCCATATTGAATTTTCGAATCGGACCAGGAAAGGTATGTTGCACAACTAGACCCCAAGGCAAACCTGTGTACCGAATTTGAGAAAGATCCATGCAATACTTTCTGAGAAATGACAATAAAAAAGTTTCATGGGGAAATCCAAGATGGCTGCCTGGTGGCCATATCGGATTTTCGAATCGAACCAGGAAAGGTATCTTGCACAACTAGACCCTAAGGGGAACCTGTGTACCAAATTTGAGAAAGATCCATGCCATACTTCCGGAGAAATGACAATGACAATGTTTCATGGGGGAACTCCAAGATGGCTGCCTGGTGGCCATATTGGATTTTCGAATCGGACCAGAAAAGATATCTTGCACAACTAGACCCCAAGGGGAACCTGTGTACCAAATTTGAGAAAGATCCATGAAGTAGTTCCTGAGAAATTGCAATAACAAGGTTTCATAGGGAAATCCAAGATGGCTGCCTGGTGGCCATATTGGATTTTCGAATCGGACCAGAAAAGGTATCTTGCACAACTAGACCCCAAGGGGAACCTGTGTACCAAATTTGAGAAAGATCCATGGAGTAGTTCCTGAGAAATCGCGATAACAAGGTTTCATGGGGAAATCCAAGATGGCTGCCTGGTGGCCATATTGGATTTTCGAATCGGACCATAAAAGGTATCTTGCACAACTAGACCCCAAGGGGAACCTGTGTACCAAATTTGAGAAAGATCCATGCAGTAGTTCCTGAGAAATCGCGATAACAAGGTTTCATGGGGAAATCCAAGATGGCTGCCTGGTGGCCATATTGGATTTTCGAATCGGACCGAAAAGGTATCTTGCACAACTAGACCCCAACGGGAACCTGTGTACCAAATTTGAGAAAGATCCATGCAGTAGTTCCTGAGAAATCGCGATAACAAGGTTTCATGGGGAAATCCAAGATGGCCGCCTTGTAGCCATATTGGATTTTCGAATCGGACCATAAAAGGTATCTTGCACAACTAGACCCCAAGGGGAACCTGTGTACCAAATTTGAGAAAGATCCATGCAGTAGTTCCTGAGAAATCGCGATAACAAGGTTTCATGGGAAATCCAAGATGGCTGCCTGGTGGCCATATTGGATTTTCGAATCGGACCAGAAAAGGTATCTTGCACAACTAGACCCCAACGGGAACCTGTGTACCAAATTTGAGAAAGATCCATGCAGTAGTTCCCGAGAAATCGCGATAACAAGGTTTCATGGGGAAATCCAAGATGGCCGCCTTGTAGCCATATTGGATTTTCGAATCGGACCATAAAAGGTATCTTGCACAACTAGACCCCAAGGGGAACCTGCGTACCAAATTTGAGAAAGATCCATGCAGTAGTTCCTGAGAAATCGCGATAACAAGAATTGTTTACGGACGGACTGACGGACGACGGACCACGGACGAAAAGTGATTTGAACAGCCCATCATCTGGTGATGGTGGGCTAAAAATCACATATATGTATAAATTAAGGATAAACATATAGCACATGTCAGTTATATGGGTGTCATTAACAATACGAGAAACAGCATGGTAGTCGAATCTTAATATCACTGAATACTTATTATATATCAAATGGTTTTCGAAAGTTTGTATTCCCATGAAATTTTACTTTGCTAGCATCAAATATGTATTGTGTGAAATATATGTGTAACTTGCCTTTTTGGTAAGGCTTTTTGGATCGTTCCCAACATCAGCCTGGCCTGACAATCTATCTGTTAAACTCGTTTTCAGAGTGTTTTTGAAACTCGACTTGCCCGCAGCAGGGTACCCGACCAACATCACATTGAAGAACTTCACTCTACTTTCTTTAATTGGCGCAAAATTACGGGTCCAATTTCTCATGTCGACAACCTCCTGGAGACAAATTTAAAACATATAAAGGCGGGTTTCATGCATTTCGTTGAGAATTGCACATGAAAGTTATCAAGTCAATTGTAAGTTAACAAAACTAGACAATACAAATTGAGAAAACTAGAAACAAATTAAGCCCATATAATAGAACCTTTCAAAGGCTAATTTTATGGAAATTGAAAATACTGTCAGTCAACTCCATAGGTCCTTTTTAGGCAAATACAAATTCTCAAGGTGAATGGTTCAGTCCGATTTTCTCGTTGTATATACTGTGGGAAGAAAGTTGAACTGTCGCTTTTGAATCTGCGGTTTGAATGCAATGCTGGTAATTCAAAGTACCGATTCTGGTGTTTCAATCTACGGATAACAACTGATCATTCCGATTTTTGAACTACCAAATACTGGCATTTCAGAAAAGGTTGTTTCGAAATACCAGATTTGTATTTTGGGGCTACTGAATAAGACGTTTGTACTATCAAGTTCGGTTTTTGACGAATTCAGTTTTAAGTTGACGGAGCATAGTTTGAGTGATTTAAAAGAAGGCGTATACGGAAGGCGATGGATGTGCAGGTCCCACCGAATAGATTGCGTACAATGTAAAGCAGAAGGTACACTCTTAAAATGAAAGTGATATATTTAACATTACGAATATCCGAGAAGTGACAACATTACATAAAGTGTTTTATTTGTAACACTCTCAGAAAGTGTGGGGAGAAGTGTTATATCCAACATTATAGTGTTGTATCAGGAGCAATACAACACTTTACATGTGTTAAATTCACCATTGTAAGTGTGGTATTGCTCATGACACAGCACTATAATGTTGGATATAACGATTTTTTCCAACATTTTCTGAGAGTGTTATAAATATAGCACTTTATTTAATGTTGTCACTCCTCGGACATTTATAATATTAAATACAACACTTTCATTTTAAGAGTACGGTTTGAACTACCGCTTTTGGAAATTTATTCCCCGATTTCGATGTGAATGCTTGGAAGTTAAACCACACAAGAGTTGTAAATGCATCCGTTCAAGTTCAACGCACAAGTACCGGTTAGTGGTATCTTCAAATGCTTATTTGGTGGTACTTGGAACTACAACACAAACATATTTTTTTACTATACTCTCTGTGGTACTTCCAAAGTGGTTATATCCATCTTTAGTAGTTCGAAAAAACTTTTCTTTTAACAGGGTATGGACTGAACATCTGGGAATCAATAGGCAGCCGTAATCCATGATTTTCTTTAGCTGTCATTTACGACATTTATGTTCGACGGAAATATCAAATTAACTTGAATCCTGTGTACCATGTGTATGAATTAAGAATTGTTGTGTTACCTCCTGTGTCCAGTAACGAAGTTCGTTGCTCTCTCTGAAAGGATCTGTAAGATATTGATAACACTAATTATTCATAGATCAGACATTCAATCACAATCGTCTGAGTAGTAGGGAAAGGACGGCACAGGCCCCTTTTTCCAGGGAGGTAACTCTTGGTTCCTTTTTTCCGCCAGGGGGCGCCACCAGTCCCGTATGACGTCACTTCCGGTCTGGGTGAATGGAGCGTGACCTGGGAACATGATAGGATATGTACTGACCTGTCTGTGGGTTTTTTCCACAATGTCGTTCACCTCCGTGTCTTTTCGGTCACCTCCGTTGTGGGGTTTTTTCACAATGTCGTTCCAGTAGTAGTAATGTATGAAGATGTTACTGTCAGGTCCGTGTCTCCTCGGTCAGGTCCGTTGTTCGCAAGAGTCTGTGGGGATTTTCCCGCCAGAATTTCGCTGTCGTCTGCTTGGGTTGTCACGTGCCGAACACCTGGCTCCCCGAATTGCAACATTGTTGCACGTTCGCTACAATGTTGCGGTGAACACCTGGTCTGTCGTCTGCGTGAGTGAGTTCACGTGCCGAGCACCTGGCTCCCCGAATTGCAACATTGTTGCACGTTCGCTACAATGTTGCGAAGATGTCACGGAGATCACCGAAGAGACACGAAGGTGCCCGAAGATGTCACCGAGATCCCGAAGATGGCGAGAGGGGTCCCTAGTGTACCGATTGGGTCGTATGAGGTATCAATGTGAAGCATTCGTGAAGGGGCATCTGATGGGGTGGGTGTGGAGTTGAAATATCGTCATTCTGCGCATGCGCGATAGACCAGGGGTATGGAAATAGACGTTTTGGGGTCTAGGTGGGTCACTAGTGGTCCGATGGAGTCGAGTGAGGTATCAATGTGAAGCATATGTGAGGGGGCATCCGATGGGGTGGGTGTGGGGTTGGAATATGGTCATTCTGCGCATGCGCGGTAGACCAAGGGTATGGAATAGACGTTTTGGGATCTAGGGGAGCCCCTAATAGTCCGATGGAGTCGTATGAGATATCAATGTGAAGCATTCGTGAAGGAGCATCCGATGGGGTGCGTGTGGGGTTGGAATATCGTCATTCTGCGCATGCGCAGTAGACAAAGGATATGAAAATAGACGTTTTGGGATCGAGGGGGGTCCCTAATGGGCCGATGGAGTTGTATGAGGTATCAATGTGAAGCCTATGTGAGGGGGCATCCGCCTGGACTAGTGTCTCGGTCGTTGTCCACATTCTGCGCATGCGCAGACAGGGAATTGTGGGAAAAGGGTAAGGAAATAGACGTTTTGGGATCTAGGTGAGCCACTAATGAGCCGATGGAGTTGAGTGAGGTATCAATGTGAAGCCTATGTGAGGGGCATCCGATTGGACTAGTGTCTCGGCCGTTGTCAATATTCTGCGCATGCGCAGACAGGGAATTCTGGGAAAAGGGTGTGGAAATAGACGTTTTAGGGTTTAGGTGAGCCCCTAATGATCCTATGGTGTCGTGTAAGGTATCAGTGTGAAGTTGTCGTGAGGGAGTATCCGCCTGGACTAGTGTGTCGTTCGTTGTCAATAGTCTGCGCATGCGTAGTCTGGCCGTAGTATAGAAATAGACGTGTTGGGGTTTAGGTGGGCCACTATTGGGCCGATTGGATCGAGTGAGGTATCAATGTAAAGCATACGTGAGGGAATATCCAACGGGCTGGGTGTGACGTGGAACTGACGTCATTCTGCGCATGCGCAGTAGAGAAAGTGTATGGAAATAGACATTTTTGGCGCCGACATGGGTCACTATGGGTTCGATGGAGTCGTATGAGGTCTTATTTTGAAGCTCTCGTGAAGCAGCATCCGACTGGACTGATGGTTCGACCGTGTTCAATGGTCTGCGCAGTCTTGTCGTAGTATAGAAAGCAGGCATGTTGGGGGATGCGTGGGGGTGTATTTGGCCCACCACTATGGGTCCATGGTTGTGGTTGGGTGGTGGCGTGGGTTGTTCGCACAGACGTCACTTCCGGTGTGTACTACCTTCGAACACAGAAGAGTTCCAATGTTCCCCTTAGACGTAGGGTCCGGATGTTCAACATCCGGGTTTTCCCCGGCCCGGCCCGGCCACAACGATGGGAATCGGTATATCTTGACGTGCATCGATATCCTATCGAAGTATGCGTGGGTGGTACCCATCCGGACGAAAACGGGGGCGAATCTCATAGCGGCGTTCAAAGACATCTTCAAGACCGGGCGCAAACCTTTGTATTTGCAAACCGACGAAGGCACGGAATTCCTCAACAGACCGTTCCAACAGTTTCTGAAAGCCCAGAAGGTGTTTTTCTTCCATACGTACAACGAGACCAAGGCTTCCGTGGTGGAAAGGTTCAACAGGACATTCAAAGGCCGCATGTATAAATATTTCACCTATAAGAATACAAGGCGGTACATCGATGTTCTCCCGAAACTTGTGAGTGGTTACAATCGAGCCTATCACCGGAGTATAGAGAGAGCCCCCATTACCGTGACCCAACGCAATGAAGCCCAAGTCCGGCGTGTCTTGTACCCCAGGCAATCGCAGCGAACGACGAAGGCGGTGTTCAAGGTCGGGGACCCTGTACGGATCAGTAAAGTCAAAGGTCAATTTGAGAAAAGTTACTTGCCCAACTGGAGCGATGAGCACTTCCTGATTAAACGGCGCCTACCCCGACAGCAGCGAGTCTATGAACTGAAAGATCTTCAAGGGGAACCGTTGCTAGGGACGTTTTACGAGACGGAATTACAGCCTGTCGTAAAAACACAGCAAGACTACTACACGGTGGAGCAGATTTTGAAAACGGAACGTCGACGTGGCAAACTGTTTCATTTCGTCAAATGGCAAGGCTGGCCCAGTTCCTTCAATTCCTGGGTCGCTGCCAACCAGGTGAAACGACTATAAAGCCAGACACCACTGCCGTCATCCTTCATTCCACGTCCGACCATAGTGCTATGGACAAACAGCAGCTGCCTCTGAACACAGCGTCTCCCAAAACGCGCAAAGCGCAAGTGGGCTTTGTGGTGATACTGCTAACCCTGCTGAGTGTGTTGTACGGAGGTGTGTTTTACGACGTAGCCTATGTCAGCACGTTACTTAACCAACTGAGAACACCAGCCATCAGTGAAACCGGTCTACAGATAGCACCAGTCAACCCCGTATCGAGCCCAGTCACCACCACACCCCGTGTACAAGCCCCATCGATCTCCACACCAAGCTCCACACATACACCAAGAACACCCACTACGTCTGAAAACCCACTGGATTTCATCCCTCACACTGAACAGACAACGACGACCGACGTTGTACCCACCACCATCATCACTCGCAGTGAACAGACGACGACCGACGTTGTACCTACCACCACCACTCCAGTGCACTCGTACCAAATTTACAAGAACGGGTTACCACGACAGCGCATACAGCTCGAACCATGGACAGCATCGGTGGCAGCATCCCTTCACTTGCGTCATCGCAGGACCGACGGGCTCCGGCAAAACGCACTTCGTCAGGAAGCTCCTTCAACACGCCGACAGCATGATCACCCCTCCCATTGCCCGAGTCGTGTGGTGTTACAGAGAATGGCAGGCAACGAATGCACCAATGCCCCACATCACGTTCGTGGAAGGCCTACCCAACCTGGCCGATCTGGAATCCGACACCTTGGTGGTTCTGGATGATCTCATGGCGGAGACGGATGCGCGGGTCACCCAACTCTTTACCAAATGCAGCCATCATCGACGGCTCAGCATCATCTACATTGTGCAGAATCTGTTCAGTAAAAACAAAGAACATCGGAACATCAGCTTAAATGCCCACTACCTGGTGGTCTTCAAAAACCCGAGAGATATCACTCAACTGCTGCACCTGGCGAGACAGATGTATCCCGGCCGCACACCGTTTGCGTTGGAAGCCTTTAAAGATGCGACAACCCCTCAGCACGGGTATATGCTCTTCGACCTCAAGCAAGCCACCCCCGACCACCTTCGACTACGGACCGGCATCTTTCCCGGAGAGACCCACCACGTGTACATGCAAAAATAATGTAAACACATCCACAGTGGCGCCCCCAGCTGGGAGTGTGTGTTTGATGATGGGGATAATAAAAAGAATTAATACCACAACATGGTTGACTTTGTCTCTGTTCTCTGAAGTAGATAAAAAGAGCAGAGTTGTGGGTTCTAGCATTAGTTGTACATGATGTCTGCGCGAGTACGGAAGCACGCTCCGACGCTCCGTGTATTGAAGACGGCCCCACCCGAGTTGGTCCGAACCATTGTACGCGGTGCGGACCCTGACCTTGTACGCTGTCTGTGCGAGATCGGGTACAACCTGTTAAAAGGCAACGTTCCACTGACTCCGGCTCAGAAGACCAAGTTGGCCAAGCATAAGACAGGTCTCCGAACCCTAGTCCAGAAGCGGGTCCCTCAAACACAAAAGAAAAAGGTGTTACAGAAAGGCGGCTTTCTCGGGGCCATATTAGCACCGTTGGCCGCTTCCGTGTTGGGTCCAGTATTGGGTGGACTCTTCGGCCGACAATGAACCACACGAAAAAAATGGTCCTCGTCGAACCACGGTTCCTTCAAAACCTCCAATCACCCTACCCTGTCCCACCTACGGTGAAGACCATAAACACCCTCGATGGAGAGATGCAACAGATCTTACAGAGACCGGGGTTAAGCGACAGTGAGAAAGTACAACGGTACAATGAGACGCTTCAACGGTACATGACGTTCATGGACCAATACAAAACCCTCTCTACCCCAGCACCACCACCACCACCACCACGTGACACACTGCCGACCTCAGCACCGCTCCAACAGCCGCCATTACCAGGGGTACCACCCACAGCCCCACAGTGGGTGGAAGACGAAGTGCTCAAGAGTGTACCTGCATCGTTCAAGAAACAAGCTGGCCAGGTATTACAACGGATGAAACAGAATCCTAACATGACTTGGAATGATAAAGGCGAACTCCTGGTACAGAATCAGGTGGTCCCCGGGACCCACATGACGCATTTAGTGAATGACCTGATGCGTCAACGCAGGTCGCACACAGATCCTCGAGGATGGGAGGTCTTCGCTCAAGGCTTGAAAGACATGCATGTACCACAGGAATTGGTGGGGAATCCCCACCGCTGGGCCTTTATGCAGCGGACCCAGCAATCGCCGAGTGGCCCACTACCTTCTTGGGAAGCCGAATGGGAACCGGAGTCACCCCCAAAACACCACCACCACAACGGGCACCTTCTTTTCAGACCTTTAAAAAACCATCCTCGATCAGGACACCCCACATCTCCAGAGCCGTGACACGTAGCAAGTCACCGCGACGAACACGACGCCGGACACAACCGCCCAAGGCCTGGAACACCTATTAAAACCAACAGCAGCAGCAGGACAGCTCAGTCGCTATGTTTTACCTCACCCTAACCAGTAACAGTTCGCTGGATGTGTTTCCTGACAACACCTTGGCCAAGTACGTCATCCAGTTACCGCAACCGTTGCATTTACCTATCCTACAGCAAATGCTGGGTCTCGCTCACGCGACCTACACGGGTCCATCCGAGGACCATGGCCAGACCCCGATGGATACGAAGTTGGGTATGTACGGACTCTACGTCTACTCGGACGTAGTCGACAACCACATCGTGGGCGATATCAACACACCTCTGTTACGGGTGGTGCCCATTAAAAAGACGTATGGAGATCAAGTCACCCACAGTTTCACTCACATGCTCTACCTACCCGTACGACAAACCGACATCAACACTATCACGGTGGATATAAGAGATGACACGGGACGACCGGTGGCATTCGAACGAGGAAAAGTGGTGCTGACACTTCATTTTCGACAAGCACGTGCTCCCCATTTTGTATAATGAAGGTCCCTTACGAGTGCGATGCACGCAGCTATATGGACTATTATGTCCAACAGGCCGGGGGTGGCCTTCCCGTCTTTAGTGGTGCACGCATGCAACGAGGACATGGGCTGGGGAACATACTCGGGAGCATCGTCAAAACGTTCCTGCCCTTGATGACGCGTGGGGTGAAAGCGATCGGCAAACAAGCGGTACGCAGTGGACTGCAAGTGGCCGGTGATGTCTTGGGGGTACGGCACCCAAGGAAGCCTTGAAACGGCGGGCCAAAGAAGCGGGAGGCGTCTTGGTCGCCAAAGCACAACGCACCGTAGGGAATAAAAGACCTGCACCACTGAGACCACGCACCAGTCGACGACCGACCCAGCGACGACGCACATCGAAGACCCAGGATATCTTTTCTTAACCATGTCCTTGATCCACGTAGAGTCCTGCGCCTCCACCAACAGTGAATTTGATTTGTGGACCGTGCCGCTCACACAGACTAGTGCCGAACAAGGATTATGGGTGGAGCATCTCCCGCTCTCCAGCATCAACGAAACAGGGCCCATCGAGTTCACCATCAGTAATGCGGATATGGCCTATGTGGATTTAGCCCATACGTACTTGTATGTGAAAGCCAAGGTCGTCAATGGGGATGGCTCCAGAATCATCCAAGCTGCAACGGTGGGCCCGACGAATCTGTGGCTGCACTCGATGTTTCAACAGGTGAAAATTTTGTCTCAGCGACAAACTCATCAGTGACTCGACCAACACGTACCCCTATCGAGCCTACATCGAGACGCTGTTGTCGCATGGACGAGAGGCTGAAAAATCTCAACTGACAGCCAATTTATTCTACCAGGGCACAGCCGAGCACATGGACACGGTGGACAATGAAGGATATAACAAACGGAAGGCTTTCACTGCGAACGGCGCCTCGGTGGATCTCATGGGTCGACTACACGCAGACATGTTCATGCAAGACCGGTACCTCTTGAACAAGATCCCCATCAAAATCCGACTGATACGGGCGCCTCCGACCTTCGCCTTGATGGCCACTAACGTAGACGGGCATGCAGCTGACTATAAGATTGTCATCCAAGACGCAGTCCTGTATGTCCGAAAAGTGAAACCGAATCCAGCCGTTCAATTGGAACACATGAAAGCCTTGGAAACAAAACCAGCCCAGTACCCTATCCGACGTGTACAAACCAAAGTGTTCTCTGTTCCTGCTGGAAATATGAGCGCCAACAAAGAAAACCTGTTCCTGGGGGAACTACCCAAGCAATTGATCCTGGCCTGTGTGGAAAATACCAGTTTCAGCGGAGCCTACCCAGAGCACCCGTTTGACTTTAAACATTTCGGCATCAATTTGTGGCCCTGCATGTGGATGGACAACAGGTGCCAGCCAAGGCCTTAACACCGAACTTTGGGCGCAGGAATTTCATTCGAGCCTATCAGAGCCTGTTTACAGCCACCGGTCAAATCAACCAGGACGAAGGGAATATGATCAGTCGGGAGAACTACGCGAACGGATACACGTTGTTCTGTTTCGATCTGACCCCCACCTTAGAGAACGACCATCAGCTGGCCCTGGCCAAGCAAGGCAATTTAAGGTTGGAAATTCACTTTGCACGAGCCCTCGGGACCACCGTCAATGTGATCTGCTACGCCGAGTTTGAAAACATCATTCAAGTGGACAAGGCGCGCAACGTCCTGTGTGACTTCTCCACCTAACATGGATACAGACCAGATAACCACCGTGCTGGAGAATGACCCAGGGACACGTATGGTCTTTCAAGGGGTGTTAGCCCGAGATGTGTTCCCATTAGACCGTATGTATCCTGCTGCATACGTTCTCAACACTGACCCGATGGATCGGCCCGGTGAACATTGGGTGGCCGTGTACTTGACAGAAGCGCAGGGCGAGTAATTGGACCCCCCTCCATCCCGATTTAACAGACTTCATGGATCAAGGCACAGAGACGTGGTGTTGGAACAGTCAAACGTTGCAAAGCCTGACCAGTAGCGTGTGCGGAAAATATTGCTTGTTTTACCTGTACCATCGATACCGGGGCAGAACCTTATCTACCATCGTACAGATGTTTGACGAGTACCCCAAGGCCGAGGACCGCGATGTACTCGTATATGACGGGGCCGTCCATCATTTCAATGTACAAGCCCCGTTCTGGGCTTAAGTTCTTTCAATGTACAAGCCCCCTGTTCTGGGCTTAAGTTTACACGCTCCCTGTTCTGGGCTTCAGTTCTTTCAATGTACAAGCCCCCTGTTCTGGGCTTCAGTTTTCACGTGGTTGTTCTCACGTTGTTGTTGTTGAATAAAAAAAATGAGATCGCACCCAAAAAACCCTGTCTTGTGTGTTTTCTATATAAGCATAATGCAAGAAGGCTATAACAGATATGTGGGGATTCGGTGAAACTGGCTTCGAACACCGTGGAGAAAGTAGCTCATCAGTGGCCTAGGATAATCCGAAATTCACCCGCGCAGGCGTGCGGCCGGATAACCCGCGCGCGCTGCGGCCGGGGCGAGGCGGAGCCGGGCCGGGCCGGGGAAAACCCGGATGTTGAACATCCGGACCCTACGTCTAAGGGGAACATTGGAACTCTTCTGTGTTCGAAGGTAGTACACACCGGAAGTGACGTCTGTGCGAACAACCCACACCACCACCCAACCACAACCATGGACCCATAGTAGTGGGTCAAACACACCCCCACGCATCCCCCAACATGCCTGCTTTCTATACTACGATCAGACTGCGCATGCGCAGATCATTGAACACGGACGAACCATCAGTCCAGTCGGATGCTGCTTCACGAGAGCTTCAAAATAAGACCTCATACGACTCCATCGGACCCATAGTGACCCATGTCGGCGCCAAAAATGTCTATTTCCATACACTTTCTCTACTGCGCATGCGCAGAATGACGTCAGTTCCACGTCACGTCTATTTCTATACTACGGCCAGACTGCGCATGCGCAGACTATTGACAACGAACGTTACACTAGCCCAGGCGGATGCTCCCTCACAACAGCTTCACACTGATACCTCACACGACACCATAGGATCATTAGGGGCTCACCTAAACCTTAAAACGTCTATTTCCACACCCTTTTCCCAGAATTCCCTGTCTACGCATGCGCAGAATATTGACAACGGCCGAGACACTAGTCCAATCGGATGCCCCTCACATAGGCTCACATTGATACGTCACTCAACTCCATCGGCTCATTAGTGGCTCACCTAGATCCCAAAACGTCTATTTCCTTACCCTTTTCCCACAATTCCCTGTCTGCGCATGCGCAGAATGTGGACAACGACCGAGACACTAGTCCAGGCGGATGCCCCCTCACATAGGCTTCACATTGATACCTCATACAACTCCATCGGCCCATTAGGGACCCCCCTCGATCCCAAAACGTCTATTTTCATACCCTTTGTCTACTGCGCATGCGCAGAATGACGATATTCCAATCCCACACGCATCCCATCGGATGCTCCTTCACGAATGCTTCACATTGATACCTCGTACGACTCCATCGGACCATTAGGGGCTCCCCTAGATCCCAAAACGTCTATTCCATACCCTTGGTCTACCGCGCATGCGCAGAATGACCATATTCCAACCCCACACCCACCCCATCGGATGCCCCCTCACATATGCTTCACATTGATACCTCACTCGACTCCATCGGACCACTAGTGACCCACCTAGACCCCAAAACGTCTATTTCCATACCCTTGGTCTACCTCGCATGCGCAGAATGACGATATTTCAACTCCACACCCACCCCATCAGATGCCCCTTCACGAATGCTTCACATTGATACCTCATACGACCCAATCGGTACATTAGGGACCCCTCTCGCCATCTTCGGGATCTCCGTGACATCTTCGGGCACCTCCATGTCTCTTCGGTGATCTCCGTGACATCTTCGCAACATTGTAGCGAACGTGCAACAATGTTGCAATTCGGGGAGCCAGGTGCTCGGCACGTGAACTCGCTCACGCAGACGACAGACCAGGTGTTCACCGCAACATTGTAGCGAACGTGCAGCAATGTTGCAATTCGGGGAGCCAGGTGTTCGGCACGTGACAAACCAAGCAGACGACAGCGAAATTCTGGCGGGAAAATCCCCACAGACTCTTGCGAACAACGGACCTGACCGAGGAGACACGGACCTGACAGTAACATCTTCATACATTACTACTACTGGAACGACATTGTGGAAAAACCCCACAACGGAGGTGACCGAAAAGACACGGAGGTGAACGACATTGTGGAAAAACCCCACAGACAGGTCAGTACATATCCTATCATGTTCCCAGGTCACGCTCCATTCACCCAGACCGGAAGTGACGTCATACGGGACTGGTGGCGCCCCCTGGCGGAAAAAAGGAACCAAGAGTTACCTCCCTGGAAAAAGGGGCCTGTGCCGTCCTTTCCCTACTACTCGTCTGCCGTGCTCAGTTGTACATTATTGAGAGAACAAAGACGAGCCTCTCTATGCACTGACTCGTGACTTCAGCTGATCAGCTACTGGTTCGTATAATTTAACTTTGCTCTATCTTTTAACCCAGGACAATATTTTGAACTGGTGATAACTGACATAATTTTATACATATGCACTATATTTTCCCAGTATTCAAAGAAAGTGTCATTATGCTTAGAATAGTGTATAATTTGGCAAATATTACACTAAAATATACCAGCTACCATTTGTCTAAAAGATAGAGCAAACTAGTGGTTCCGCTTTGACCCTTGAGTTGCCGCTCCGGCATAAAGCCTATGCTGGTTGTTTTAAGCAAAAACATACGTCTCCCCCAACCTCCCACCTTGCCTTGAATGAGCACATTATTTAAGGGAAAGTGCTATAAAATAAATGTAGCAATAAGTATCCTAAACAAAGCTGCGCATCTGAAAATATTAATTGCGAAGAGGCGATTTTCATTGCTGCAGTAGCCCAGTGAGGAGTCAGGATTTATATAGCAATCAGTGGATTTCCGACACCTACAACGCCCAGCCAATGTGAAATACATGTAATTGTGAAGCATCAATCATTTCTAAACTGATCACATTATAGGAAAGATGCAAAACATACAAGAGGCACACCTATAATATACTGTATAGATGTTTCATGCATCTGCCTTCAGTAGTTTCCAAGACATGGAGTGAACAAAAATTGGACAGACAGACAGAAGCACATTTTGCATGGACCCACGCAAGCACTCACACCAAAACCAAATTAGATCACAACGCCATTCCAATGAAGCTTGCATCCAAGTTTGGTGAAATTTTATCCATTAGTTCGCCACAGATCTTGTAGACAAGAGTAGACCTGTACATACACGTAAAAAAAGACAGATATCAGAAACGGATTGATGCACGCACACAAACCAAAACCTTATGAGATGAGGAGGCCATCACGATGAAGCTTCCATCCAAGTTTAGGGAAATTCCGTCCAGTAGTACTTCAGATATCTTGAGGACAAGGCCTATACATTTTTCAAAAGTGGAAGGCACGGGCACAGCGATTTATAAATCTCTTTATCTTAAAAATGTTCCTAGAGACAAGTTTCGTATAGAGTTCAAATGGGGCCGCTATATATTAGCTTATGCCATGTAGAATTTCACGTGATAATGATCACGTTATGGGATGAAGTTTACTCCTTACCAATAAATCGCGTAAGCTCCGATTTTTTTAGTACGCTATGATAGGTCTCAGATTAAATGGCAAGCGGAGTTTTGTTTGGAGTGTTTCGTATTCCTCCTTCAGTATACGGGCCGCTTCAACATTCCTACGGCTATATTGGAGAACGAAGGGAATAAACTCTTTGTAAGCAACTTTACCTGGGTCTATGTTCATACCAAAGGGTTGCCGTGTTTGAAGTGTTTTGATCCAAAAGGATTCACGAAGCGCGCGGTGATTGTCAGTTTCTTCCTGTGTTGGAAATGCAGGAATTCTTTCGATTGGCATAATTTGAAAATGGTGCTGAAATGAATGTTCCGGTAGATTAAAATGTTCATTGACCGGGCCTTCATTGTCTAGACTGATGTCTGATTTATGTCTGTTGGCACGATATCGAAGTTTATTCTTAGTTTCGCCCACATACTGTTTCAGGCATTTTCTGCACGTAATTAAATAAATTACATTCTCCGTGTCACAGTTTAGTTGATCCTTAAGCTTGTATTCATTTTTGGTCTGTTCGCTTTTGAAAGTTGATTGTGTAGCAATTACTTCGTCCAGTTTACACTGAGGTTTTAGACATTTGGAGGTCTTACCATTGCCATGATTAGGGCGTTTATGTTTTATCCTTACAGGTTCTGACTCACGAACGTCATTCATTTGGCAGTTTGTGATTTGGCGAAGTGTTTCAGATTTAATATGCCGTAAAAACCGGGCGGAATAGCCTCTAGGTTTCAAGGCCCGAAACAGGATCGCACATGAGTGGTAGACAGACGGACGGACACCAAACACGCACGCAAACCAAAACATAATCAGATGCGGAGGCCATTCCAATGAATATTCCATACAAGTTTTGTGAAATTCCGTCCAGTAGTTCTCCACATATCTTGCAGACAAGGCTTGAATATACATGTAGAAGTAGATGGACGGACGGACGGGCAACGGACCCGAACGAACGCATGCATGCATACCGAAACCGATATTAGGGATATTTCCAGATTGACCGTAACCGGGGTAAAATCGCTCACCAAATTATCCGAGAAAGAGCAAGATTTCCTCGCCAGGTCCGAGTTCGTCGACAAATGTGGCCAACTCGCAGCTGACTTAATACCCACAGGTACTTTTCTTTTATTTCATAAACCCATACCAGCAAAGGCGTTTTCGTCGCCAGCAAGCATGTACCGGTATGTCATCAACTGAAGGCTAACAAGTGCTGGCATCTATCCAACATCCTTTGGAATTGGCGGTCACATGACATACCTCAGCTTTTTTTCATGATGGCAGCCCCCATCAGATGTGGAAATGAGCGATAGCGGTTAATTTTGTGGATAATTTTCTTTTTTATGCATTAAAATAAATGTAACTATGCAGTAGCAAGAATGATAGATACATAAAAATTTGTCAAGCATGTCGTTTTGGTCTGTTTCTTTGAAAAGTAACAACACGGCGAAACCGCAATAGAATGTTCCACTATTGTGGACATTGGGACAATATGCTATAATTTCTCTACAACATAATGTGCATTGTAGCCTTTTTATTGTGTTATTAATGAATATTTTCTGGTTGATGCTGTTACATTGGTCCTGTATACTTTAGATTCATTTCTACTTCATCTGGCTTATATGTAATTGAAGTCATGATGTCGGATTAATGTCCACAAAATGAGGACAAACTAAAGGAGACCTAACCGAAAGGCGATCATGATGATTTTGGTTTATTGCGACCGCAATAATAAACACACAAAAAACATTGACGTTTATGTTGTTTCAGTTTAGTTCCGGGACTCCAGATAAATTTAGATTAGATTTAAAGCCACTACTCTGTACAAATATGTATCACCCGAAGATCGAGGAGTAATATGATAAAGTGTCGAATATCCTTTCGCAATAATGAAGAGGGTCGATTCCTAATCATCTTATTGATGGTGTAGGAGACCTAAATGCGTTCAGCGTGTATGTATGTCGTGTTGTATGATGTCTCAGAAGGGAAATGAACTTCGTTTTGTCATGCGCGTTGAGGTTCTTCCAAAAACTTCACTTCGTGTCGCGTACTTCGCATAATCCATCGCATCATGTTGCACCGCTTACCAAATTATTCACATTGTGTTGCAAAAATAATTATCGCATCTTGCCGA